>PVIW01003059.1:0-184729 GCA_004026585.1 Noctilio leporinus | reverse complement strand
TTGAATTTCACTAGTTGTTATTGGCCTATTGAGGCTTTCTGCTTCTTCTGGGTTCAGTTTTGGTAGATTATACCTTTCCAGAAATGTGTCCATTTCATCCAGGTTGTCATATTTTTTGTCATAGAGTTGTTTGTAGTAATTTCTTACAATCTTTTGTATTTCTGAGGTATCAGTTGTGATTTCCCCTCTTTCAGTTCTGTTTCTGTTTATTTGGGTCCTCTCTCTCTTTTTCTTGATGTGTCTGGATAAGGGCTTGTCAATTTTGTTTATTTTTTCAAAGAACCAGCTCCTGGTCCTGTCGATTCTTCGAATTGTAGTTTGAATCTCTGAGTTATTTAGTCCTGCTCTGATCTTGATGATTTCTTTCCTTCTACTTGCTCTGGGCTTTGTTTGTTGTTGCTCCTCTAGCTCTTGTAGCTTTGTGGTTAGGTTGTTTTTACAAACTTCTTGTCACCTTTTTTGGAAGGCCTGTATTTCCCCCTGAGAACTGCCTTTGCTGTATCCCATAGGTTTTGGGCTGTTGTGTGTTCATTGCCATTTGTTTCCAGGAACTTTTTGATTTCATCTTTGATCTCATTGTTGACCCCTTCATTGCTTAAAAGCATGTTATTCAGTCTCCATAAGATAGAGAATTTTTGGGTTTTTTTCCCCTTGAGATTGGTTTCTAGTTTCAAGCCATTGTGATCTGAGAAGATACTTTGTATGATTTCAGTTGTCCTGTATTTGTGGAGGCTTGTCTTGTGACATACCATGTGGTCTATCTTGGAGAATGATCCATGTGCATTTGAAAAGAATGTGTATTTTGCTTCTTTGGGGTAAAAGGCTCTGTAAACATCAGTTAGGTCCATTTCCTTTAGAGTGTTGTTCAATGCCACAACTTCTCTGGGGATTTTTTGTTTGGAAGATCTGTCCATTGTTGATAGTGGGGTATTAAAATTCCCTACTATTAGTGTGTTGCTGTCTATGTCTTTCTTAAAGTCTTCCAAGATTTTCCTTATATATTTCGGAGCTCCTATGTTGGGTGTGTATATGTTTATCAGAGTTATTTCTTCTTGATGGATTGTTCCCTTAAGTATTATGAAATGTCTGTCTTTGTCCCTTTTTATGGCCTTCATTGTAAAATCTATTTTATCTGAAATCAGTATTGCTACTCCAGCTTTTTTTTTCATGTCCATTTGCTTGATATATAGTTTTCCATCCCTTCACTCCTAACCTGTGTCGATCTTTTGTTCTGAGGTGGGTCTCTTGAAGACAGCATATATGTGGGTCATGTTGTCTTATCCATTCGGCTACCCTATGTCTTTTGATTGGTGCATTTAATCCATTTACATTTAAGGTGATTATTGATTGATACTTATTCATTGCCATTTTCTCCCTTTGTGTCTGTATTCCTCTTTGGCTTTCTCTATTTCTTCCTTTTATTTGCTTACTTATTTTCATAGCAGACCCTTTTGCATTTCTTGCAATACTAGTTTGGTAGAGATGTATTCTTTCAGTCTTTTTTTGTCTGGGAAGCTCCTTATTTCTCCTTCTATCTTGAAAGAGAGCCTTGCTGGGTAGAGTATTCTTGGTTGCAGGCCTTTGTTTACCATGACTTGAAATACTTTTTGCCATTCCCTTCTGGCTTGAATTGTTTCTGTTGAATAATCATTTGATAGCCTTATTGGAGCCCCTTTGTATGTTATTTGTCTTTTCTCTCTTGATGCTTTTAGGATTCTCTCTTTGCCTTTGAAATTAGCGATTTTAATAATAATGTGCCTTGGTGTTGGTCTGTTTGGGTTGATCCTCATTGGGACCCTCTGTGCTTCCTGAACTGAATTCATGTTTTCACTCATCATGTTAGGGAAATTTTCTATCATGACTTTTTTGAACAGGTTTTCTATTCCTTGTTTCTCTTCTCCTTCTGGTATCCCTATGATACGGATGTTGTTCCGTTTCATGTTGTCCTGCAGCTCTCTTAACCCCTCTTCAGTCTTATTCAGCCTTTTTTGATTCTCTTGTACTGTCTTGGAGTATTTGTCTACATTATCCTCCAACTCTCTGATCTGGTCCTCTGCTTCCTCTAGCCTACTGTTGATTCTTTCTACTGTATTCTTCAATTCAGAAATTGTATTCTTCATTTCCTCCTGGCACTTATGGATAGTTTCTATGTCCTTTTTCATGCTGTTGTAGCTCTCAGTAAGTTCCTTGTAACTTCCCTGGAGTTCTTTGTAGTTCTCCTGGAGTTGTTTATACTTTTCTTTGATGTGGTTGAACTCACTGAGCTTCTCTATCATCATTCTTTTGAATTCCTTATCTGATATTTCAAGTTCCTTTGTTTCATTTTGTGGTCTTTCTTGGGATTCTTCCTTTCCTTTTGGTAATGGACTGATTCTTTTTTTCCCCATTTTGGACGTCTGTTCTTGCTTGCTTTTTATTTTTTTATTTTTTCCTTAGGTTTACCTGCTTTGCTTCCTTGCCTTAGTTGAGCACCGTTCTGTGATAGGAGATTTGTGGAGTTCAATATTGCAGTCTCCCAGATTTTCTCCACTTGCTATTCTTGGTGTGTCCTTTATTTGGGCTGTCTGGTTGTATTCTGGACCTGTGGGCTGCTCTACTACAGGTCTCCACTGCCTCTGGGCTGTGCTCCCCTGAGTCCAGATGCTGACCGCTCCAATTCTTAGGGACCTGAAGACATCTCACACTCCCTATCTTGTCCTCTAGTTGTTCTGGTACTCGAGAACACCATCAGCACTGCTCTGTACTCTGTCACCATCTTTCTCCTTCTTTTTCTTAAATAAGTCCCTTTAACATTCCGTATAATAATGGTTTGGTGATGATGAACTCCTTTCATTTTTTCTTATCCAGGAAGCACTTTATCTGCCCTTCAATTCTAAATGATATCTTGTTTGGCAAGTCAACCTTGACTGTGGGTCCTTGCTTTTCCTAACTTTGACTGTTTCTTGCCAATCCTTTCTTGCTTGCAAAGTTTCTTTGGAGAAATCATATGACAGTCTTATGGGAATGCCCCTGTAGATAACTAACTTTCTTTCTCTTTCTGCTTTTAAGATTCTCTTTTTAACCTTTGGCATTTTAATTATGATGTGTCTTGGAGTGGACTTCTTTGCATCCATTTTGTTTGGAATTACCTGTGCTTCCTGAACTTACATGTCTATTTTCTTCACCAAATTAGGGAAGTTTTCTTTCATTATATTTTGAAATACATTTCCAATTTCTTGCTCACATTCTTATCCTTCTGGCACTCTTATGATACAGATGTTGGGATGCTTGAAGTCCCAGAGGCTGCTTACACTATTCTCATTATTTTTGTTTTTTGCCCCTTCATGTTCCAAATCACTAATTTGATTCACAGCTTCATTCACTCTACTGTTATTTCTTTATACATTTTTAATTAATGTATCCATTTTAAACATCTGGATCATTTTTATGCTGTTGAAGTCCTCACTAAGTTTCTTGAGCATCCTCATAACCAGTGTTTTACACTTTGCATCTAATAGATTGCTTATCCACATTTTGTTTAGTTCTTTTTCTGGAGTTTTGTCCTGTTTTTTCATTTGGGCCATGTTTTTTTGTCTCCTCATTTTGGCAGCCTCCCTGTGTTTGTTTCAATATATTAGGTAGAGCTAATTTGATTTTGTTCCTTGGAAGTATGGCCTAATGTAGCAGGTATCCTGTAGGGGCCAGTGTCACAACTGTCCTTATCAGCCAAGCTGGGTACTCAAGGTATGCCCTTTGTGTGAGCTAAGTACACCCTCTTCTTATAGTTGATCCTTGTTTGCTGTTGGTACATCAGTGGGAGTGGTTTACCCAAGCCAGTCAGCTGCAAGGACTGGCTGTGACCACCATTCCTCACCTTCTTTGGAGGATCAGCTATGCAGAGGTAGCTGGTCGTGCTCTAACATGGTCTGTAGCTAACTACAGGTACACTGGTTCTGGGGTTTCCAGGGTGGTACAGGCCAAGGTCAGCCCTCACCTGTGTTTTGCCTGGGGACACCCTGTCTTTGGCTGAATTTAGAAGATTTGGGCAGTAGAATTATTTCTGTGAAAAAAAAAATCCCATGAGAGCATAATTAAAACCATAAATTCTTTGCAAACACATCATACATTGTTTAAACATCATCAAGAGTCATTCCAATAATGAAGCAGGGTTTGATTAGAGAATGTGTTTATTAAAAACAAACTTTCACATGGACAAAATAAAACTCTCATTAGCACTGTCATTTTAAACTCATACACAGGCTATACAGCTCAAGATTTCACTTTCCCTTGTAATTTGTATTTCTTTAATTTAAATAGATTTAATATCTCACATTTTTGTTCAGCAAGAAGCCTGGTAGAAAACACATAAACTGTGGGATCAGATAGGAGTAGGTTCAAAACTAGGTTATTTTAGTTCACTCTTCTCTGAGACTCAGTTTCTTTACATGTAAAATGTAATTAAAAAAAAAAAAAACACCTTCTTCATTGGGATTTTATACCCTTCTTATAAGAAGGTTCTGTGAAAATGTCAGGACTATGAATATGCTGTGAAGCATGTTCTACCACCTGGACCCATGAGTATTCCCATAGCTTATAAGTCCAATGAAAGAAGATGTGTATGAGACCAATGATGTGAGGTGACAATTGAATAGATTATCTGTCTACTCTGAATTTTGATACATCTTCAGATAAAAAGAAATTGTTGTCTATAATCACACCATGATGAACAAAAATTAAATAAAACTTGAGAACTGCAATTACTGTTTACCTATTCTTTCTTTTGTATCAAAAAGTATTCCAAACATTCAAAAATGCCTAGTACCCACCACACAATTTAATAAAACATTTAAATTACAGCAGAATATATTCTTTCAGTAAGCTATGTATTAAAATATCATTATTTTTGTTGGTTCAGACCACTTCTCTAATTTTTGAAAACATAAACCCTGAATAATTTAAATCTCCTCTTGTACAAAAAAAAGGCACTAATTTGACTTTGTGTGTGGGAAGCAAAAATGGGTAGAAGAAAAAATTACAATCTGGCAGGAGAGGTAAAATACAATTGCAGAAATGGAGCATCTATAAAAACAAAGAGTAGTTTAAATTAAAAGCACAAATTGAAGCAGGAGAATTTGAAGCAAGGAGTATTCATATTCAATTTGAAAATAAGGAAAGCACTCAAGGAAGACATGGTTTTTTATGTAGACCACAATAATTAGTAGTTTGAGAGATGGAAGAGTATGAGGCATGAATCTTGATGAAAAGTCTCACAAAATGACCATGTAGCTTTCAACAAAAAAGTAAATATATTGCAAACTTATTGGCAGCTTAGAGATTCAATAAAAGGCTAAAAGACAGTGTTCTGAAAATAGGAGAGAAAAAGGTGGTTTTAGAAAAATGGCAAGATCTTAATAGAGAATAAAGGAAAATCTAGTCAGAAACAATATGCTATATAGCTTTAAGCTATTACTATACTAATAACAACAACAACAACAATATGAGTTGTAATGCATTTTGCTTCTTATATCACTCTCCAGAGTCAACATTGTAGGCAGAGTTAATCTAGACGTATCTGGTCTAGGTCATAGGCTAGTAACTTGGCCTCAGGAATTGGGGAGTAGAGGAGTGAAAGAAAAAAGAAACCTACTCTTTGGCATTATAAGTGGTTTGGCTACCAGTAACTCAGTAGTTTGTGCTGATTTGGCATATTGTGCTATTTGTATGTATTAAAATACTAATTTTTAAAGTTTAAACTGACTTTTCAATATTCTAGAAAATACAAACCTGAATCATTTACACTCTGAGCCATACCAGAGAAATTTACCTGGCACTGATAATTTGAGTGAAAGGAATGTTCATTCAAAGGGTGTTCTTCTTTGCCTACATAATTCTCAGAAGAGGCAGAAAATTACTATTGACAATATAAAGTTTCTCTAGAAGGATAATGCTTAATCCAAGTTCAAAGATTTCCTAAACAATAAAAAAATTACAATGCTGTGAATCATGCATATACTGTACCTCTGCACTAAAATCTTTGCTTTTGCGTGATAAAACAAGAGACACAGATAATAGAAAAGTTCTCTTTGAAGTGAAACTAGAGCTCATTATCAATAAGAAAATGGTTGTTCAAAAATAAGCCATTAAAGTTATCAGATGAGGTTATTTTCTTATTAAATAGAGCAAAATTTTGCAATTACCTTATAACTGCCTTGTCACCATTCCCCTGAATTAGAAACCTTGTTGAACAACTGAAAATGTTGTAGGAAGACATGCCACAGATCCAACAGTGATCTAATGCCAATGTACTTTGCTGTTTAAGACTATGCTTTTTAATAACTTGGAATACTAAAGAGTTAATAAAGATTAAATTATGTCAATTTTCTTCCTATCTCTTTTAAAGCAGTAAATAGCTCCTCTGAAGTACAATGAACATCATTATTTCAGATTCAGTTGTTAACTTTCTAAAGAATTCGAATACAAACCTGTGGAAATAAAACTCAGAAGAAAATATTTGTTCTCATATTACATTTACTATTATATGAGTAAATATAGAAAAAATATAGAATGGGAGTTAAAGTGCTTTTATTTCTTCCTGTTAAAATCTATGTAATACATTTATTTGTAAAGCTTCAAGAATAATAAAAAACATTTTGCATAAAAACAATTGTGCCTTTTTAATATGCTTAAATCATATAATGTTGTATTATACATTTTATTTATAAACTGTTCTGATTTGTGTATAGTTTTCTACATATACAATTTTATTGCAAAGATATTAGTTAGCATATATAGTTTTTATTAACATATTTTAATTGTTTTATATTACTATAATTTTATTTTTAATATGTTTTAAAATTTTAGCTTATTGATTTAAAATTGTGTGCCCTTATAAAAATAATCATTTGTTGCAAATAAATAGTCAAATACAAGTAATGCCATTTTGCTTATCATTACTATCAGTAACCACTTTAAAACAATATTTGCCACAATGGAAGAATTTCCCCCCAAAAAAAATCAATGGGCATTTGATGTAGAATAGGAGAAAATAAAATGCAGGATCAGAGGCAGGGAAACTTAGCACACATTGGGAAATGGTGAATTACTTAGTAGGAAGTTCAATTGTAAAAATGAACTTACTTTTTTTTTTTTTTTTTTGTCATATCTTTGTTGTAGCCATGGGAAGTCACATTCTCCTGGTGAAATCTGAAGTACATCATACAAATTTCTGAGTGGAATTTGGTTAACTCATTGATAAAGACCTTAGCAATGGAGCAGATGTCGTTTATGAATACCATGGCTGCTGAGATCACATTTTCATCTTTATAGAAGGTAAGTGGACAGATACAACATGACCATCCAACGAAGCATATGTGCAGAGTAATTATGCAGAATACAGACAAGTCAGCAGTTAATAATTATCATCATAAAATGTTTAATTATGCTGAAACCTTTCCAGGAAAGTGAAAGTGATCAGAGGGTTGTATAATGGAAAAAGGGATATTTCAAATACAAAACAAAGCAAGTGATTAAATGCATTCATTCTTCAGCAAGTAGAAGGAAAGGACTTTAATGACCACTCAGGAATGAATTTTAAAAAGTATTTTAACATAATTTCATGCCAAGAAAATGTTTGACATTTTGTTCTATTTATTTGCCATAAAAGGCTAATTAGTGATCCAAAATAATAAAATCTTAATAACACTCAGAAGGTTGCTAGTTACTGAACTAGTAGATCTAAACGTTGCAACATACAGTATATTAGCTGCAAAAAAAGGTTCTTGTCAGAAATATTAAGCAATCACTACCTTATGGAGGAAAACTCTTTCTATAAAAATCCTATTCAGTTTTACAAATCTTACAGTGAATATAGTAATTCCTTCATATGGGCTATTTATCAGTTCATTACAATATAAAGCCATTTTCCTCAAGCAATTGTGTGAGTTCAGCTAAATGAGACAGAGAGTGTTGTGCAAACTAGAATTGAGCTTAGTAATGTTACTTCACATAAAATTATCAACTTTTAAGGCCAATTATAGCTAAAACCTTGGTTTTAAATTCAAATTGAAAAAGAGCCATGGATCTTTGATATGATGTCACAATACTTTGTTTCCTGAGAGGAGGGAAACCAGTTCAGTGATGTTTGAGACTATTAGAGGGTTTGTATTCAGCAAGGAAGAGGCAATAGCTGAATTCTACAAGGATTAACAGTGCTAGAAATACCTTGTCAAATGGTGCCTGATTTGGCAGACAGAATTATTCCATTTGAAGAAGGAAAGTTGAAAGAAGTGACACTTAACTAACACATTTGGAAACCTTATATCATTAAAAAAAAAAAAAAACTGTTTTAGTAACTTGCAAAATCTAACAATTATATGTGCTGCCATTTCCCAGCAAAACAACTACCTCATTTACATAATAAAGACAACCTCAGGCAATGGATGAACCGTTATATAAAAAGGCAGGTAACTTAGGATCAAGTCTCCCTTTGCAACCTGCAGTTAGGTGATGAAATCTCGCCATGCTCAGGCCTCCATTGCTTCATACACTAACTGGAAATACTAATATCTCTGTATGTGAATACAGAGTTGACTAGGTCTCTGGGGGTTCTTTCACTGATGAGATTTATGATTCTGTGATTTAATGTGTTCTTGCTCCCATAAAAAAGAAAAGAAAAGTAAATTATTGCAACACCAATGAATAAATTGCCCTCATTTTAATTCTAACCACATTACCAGTTTGAATATTCACAATATGCCCAGCAACCAGTTAAGCACCATTTAATTTAACCCTCAGTATAATACGAAGAGATTGCCATTTATTTCCCCATTTCACAGATGAGGAACTGAACATGAAAGAGATTGAGAAATTTGTTAAAGGTTACATGTGTTCTAAGTAATAAACTTAATAAAGACCTGATTTAAACTCAGGTCTCTAGGATATGAAAGGCACAACCCTTCCACTTTGTGGCAGCTTCTCATGCTTGTGAGCCCTGAAGAAGTTGCATTGCTTCAACAAAGCAAGGCACATATTGGCCACAACTGGTTTTGAGGATTCCATCTTAGCCCTCATCCTCTAACCAATCTTTAGTTAGAAAAATTACAACAGGATATCTGGCACTTTTAATAACTCTGCCAAAACAATGTTAAATATACCTTTGGTTAGCAGATATAACTGCTGTGCATTTTCCCATTTAGCATACAAAAATAATAAGGATAAATAAAATGCAATAGAGAAAACATTTTTTTAAAACTTCCAGTCAGGGAATGATGAGGGTGTAATAACAAGAGATCTGCACAGAGTTAAGCAGAATTGAATCCTAAATTGGATGTTCCCAGTTCCCCTCCAGGTCTCTCCCCATTACTTCAACTATTTTTGCTTCATGGTCTCCTGCAGCCTGTGGCCTTTTCTGAGCACTGCAGCAAGCCCTATAGCAGCACCAGCAGCAACCCTGGTAGTACGCTGGGTCTTCACTCACCAACATGCATTTGTCAGAAAGATGTAATAACCAGTGAAAAACCTTTCAAGCTTATGATAGAGATTTTCAAGAAAAATAAAAGCAAAAATAAAGTTGGGCAAGCAGCCTAGTCAAAGAGCTGTTGTGTTCAGGAAGACAGTGCCTGGGTAGTGATGACTGTCTGGGTCCCAGTGAGGACAATGCTATGACTGCAGAGTGCAGGTAGTGTGTGTGTGTGCCCTGTGGCTACCTAGCCATTGGTCAGTTAACTTGGAGAGAAGGAGCCCACTGCACTCACTTCTTAGGTAACTGGCTCAGCATTTGGTCTTCTTCCTGACACTTATTTTACATAATTCTCCTAACCCATAATTATTTCTAGCTTCCTATAAGAGGCTAAAATGTCAGAATGGCCAAGGTTGCTTAACTATCCTGTATAGGGATGTACCTCCTTAAAAAGACCTAATGAATTATTATCACTAAGAAATCTAAGAATTAATGATAATGGCAACTAGCATCTACTGAGAGCTACTATTTCCCAGAGACTAAGCTTAATGTTATATGTGATTATCTCATGAAAACAGTATGTTGTAAGAAGGGAAAGTGAGTTATACAGACATTAAATTTTTGCCTACAGTCATACAGATGGTGATTAGAAGAGCCAGGATATAAACTTGGAAGTTGGGCTCTAGGGTGGGTACTCTTAACTCCAACACTAAATAGCAATTTCTTCTCACAGAGCATGTGTTAGGCACTCTGCCAGGTGCATTATTGAATTTCATCCTTATATTTATCATTCACATTTTCCAGTTGAGGAAACAGAGGCTTAGATAAATGAAGCAAATTATTAATTTAGCATACAACTGTTTAGCGGTAGAGCCCAGATCAAATCTATTTTGTTTTGCTTTCGTTTGTGGATACCAGTATTCATCCAAGTATGTGTACACTCTTCCATGTTACCTCTAGTTAAAGAGCAGCATTGCAAATAACAAGAAAGAAAGCATCTAATCTTGCCCCTTCTTTGTTCACAAGAGTGGTGATTTAATCAAGATCATGCAAGTATTAACTGCAAAGCAATGACAAAAACTGCCAGACAATTATCCAGAAATTATTCAACTGGGCTATCTTTCCTCTCTTAAAATAAGCCCTCTGACCTTTCCTCATTAACTGAGGCACATTAAACTTAAAATTGCATAGTGTTATTTATGGTTATTATTATCTTTTGTGTTTTTTATTAAATTTATTGGGATGACATTGGTTAATAGGATCATATAGGTTTTAAGTGTACATTTCTATGAGGCATGATCTGTATATTACATTGTGTGCCCACCACCACAATCAAATCATCTTCTGTCACCATATATTGGGCCCCCTTTATCCTTAACTACCCCACCTTTTGTGTTTAAAGAGAAAATTTCTTTCTAAGGAGCAATTTTTACCTGAATTACTTTTTAATAACCTTGAAAAACAATACCTGATAGGCATAGTTTATTTTATTCTTATTCCTGGGTTCAGCTTCTACATCTAATTTATTTTATTTTATTTTTTTAAAGACTTTATTTATTATTTTCAGAGAGAGGGTAAGGGAAAGAGGGAGAGAGACATCAGTGTATGGTTGCCTTTCACCTGCCTCCAGCCACAGACCTCTCTTGCCACCTGGCTATGTGCCCTGGCTGGGAATCGAACCAGCAACCTTTGGGTTTGCAGGCTGGCTCCTTATCCACTGCGCCTCCAGCCAGGGCTACATCTAATTTTAGATTATTGACTATGAACTTACTTAATTCACAACCTTATCAAGTTTCTAGATTTTTTGATAATATTTAGACATATTTATTTACACTTAAGTTCATACTGAAGATTTAATGCTACATCAAGCTTGTTCCATATGAGAATTTCTAGTGGGAACTGTCATGAAGCATATTTATAGCCCCTTTTACCAAAAACACTAAAAGGTAAAAATCTATCCCTCAAGTACACTTTTATAGAATAGCTTAGTTTGCAAAGCCACAGGATTAAATTTTTTTAATTAAAAAAATTTTATTTATTATTTTTAGAGAGAGGGGAAGGGAGAGAGGCAGAGAGGGAGAGAAACATCAATGTATGGTTGCCTTTCACCTGCCTCCAGCTACAGACCTGGCTTGAGACCTGGCTTGCAACCTGGTTATGTGCCTTGGCTGGGAATCGAACCAGCAACCTTTGGGTTCACAGGTAGGAGCCTTATTCACTGTGTTACCAGCCAGGGCAGGACAAAATTTTAACAGTCAGGAATCCCATAAAAAAGAGCTATGAAGGTGGTTAATTGCACAGTGTTCCTAAGACAGGATAAAACTGTAGAGCAAGCAAAAAAAAAAAAAAATGTTGGTTAATTCATATAGTAAAAATAAATCAAGGGTGAAAAATATGGAAGCTGAGGACAGCTGCCCAAATAATGATATTTTGCCCAATTTCTTTATGTGAGTCATTTTATTGACTTGAAAAGGGGACCAGCTATTCAGACAAGATCAGGTACATTCAGAATGGTATGGCCATAGACAAGGCCAGCTATTTAGAAGGACTCTCTACACAATTATATTTGTCAATGTTTACCGTATATTTTTTCAAAAAGGATATTGTCCATTTATTCAGAGATTTATACTATACTGTAGGAAGCAGTTGACTATTCAAACAATTCCAGGACAGTTAGACATAGGGAATCAGAAACCAAATGAAGACCTGGTTTAGATCCAGCTCAGAGTGGATCAATAAAGCTCACGATTCCACCTGCTGATAATGATCCTAGTCACTAATTGAATAATGTTAATGTACTTGTAGTTGGAAAAATCCTCATGTTGGTTCCTTCATATAGTATAAGACCTAATTACAAATAGGCTGCATTCTCTTGGGAATAACAGTGATTGATGTCATCCTAAAATAAGTAAAGGATATAGGGTGGTTGTCCCCATCATATTACCATATAATCCTCCAGTTTGATCCTTACCAAAGCTGGATCACAGTAGGTTACTACCAACTTTTTAAGTAGCAGTCCTAAAGAAGTTACTATACTATATACAGTATATTTATTACAGAAAATTAACATAGCCTTGAGCAAGTAGGACTGAGCTATTGATGTGGTGAATGCATTGTTTTATTGGGCTGGCCAAAATGTCCATCTTGTTTTTTCTGTGAAATAAAAGACACATTTTTTACTTTCACCAACAGCTTTACTGATTTGGATATTTTGAGTATGTCAGCTGTCTCCCACTGTTAGATTCTAGTGGGTAGAGACCAGGGGTGCTGTTAAGCATTTTCCAATGCATGAGACAGCCCCAAGGTGTTTCTTAAGCCCTCCTCATTTTTAAAAATTATTCTTTCTTTTTGCTGTTCTGGTTGGGTGGTTTTTTTTCTGCCTTACCTTCCAAATCACTGATTTGATCCTCTGCTTTACTTAACCCACCGTTTATTCCTTCCAGTGTATTATTTATTTCAGGTATTGCATTCTTCACTTCTAACTGTTCCTTTTTATTGTTTTCATGTCTTTTTTTCATGCTGTTGAGTATCCTTATAATCATCACTCTCAACTCACCATCAGATAAACTACTTGCCTCCTTTTCATCTAGTTCTTCTGGAGAATGTTCTTATTCTTTTATTTGGGGGCTGTTTCTTTGCCTTCCCATTTTAGCTGCCTCTTTGTGTCTATTTCTATGTGTGAGGTAGATATGTAAAGGCTGTAGTGTAGCAAACCCTGCCTGTGACTGGCCTTGGGCAACCTGTTTGGAGCTGCCAGCGATCTATACTTTGCGGCTCCCTCTGCTAGGCCTGTTTGTGTGCAGAAAGAATGAGGCTGCACACCCAGCTGACTTTTACCAGCTTAGGGCCCCGGGGAAGATTCAGAGGAAGTGTCAGAGTTCCCAGAGATCCAAGTCTGCCTACAGGCTTTCTGTTAGGTTTAGAGTAAGGGTCTTCCAGCTGTACTCCTCTGCAGCAGGGTTTAAGCACTACAGGGTGGGGCAAAGTAATTGCTGAGGGCTATTAATTTCCCCTCAAGCTGAGACGAGTGCTCTACCTGAGAAAGATGGCTTCTGCAGTATGGGGAATGACACAGCACATGGATCCTGGTGGCCATTCCTCTAGTTCTGTGCCCAGAGCCACCAGCCCCAGACTTCTCCTTAAATGTTTCTAGTCCACCCTACCCTCCTTTTGCCAGAGTCCAGGGTAAGTGGCTATAAACAAGACCTTTGTGCATTGGCCCCTGAAGAGACTCTCTGTGTCTC
Organism: Noctilio leporinus; assembly: GCA_004026585.1. Taxonomy (NCBI): domain Eukaryota; kingdom Metazoa; phylum Chordata; class Mammalia; order Chiroptera; family Noctilionidae; genus Noctilio; species Noctilio leporinus. The sequence goes on along the minus strand of PVIW01003059.1, from coordinate 171,049 downwards.
CCTCCTGCTCTCCTTGGTGGACAGAAACCCTGCTGCTTTTCATAGCCATATTTTATTAGGATTCTTTTCCTGGTTCTAGTGCTATAGGCTGGGAAGCCCAATTTGCAGTTTATACCCCACACTTCTCAGGAGCACCCTCCTGATCCCTGAAAAGTCCTTCCTGCACTTCAGCTACCACCTATGGCAGCCCAGACAGCCCTCTCACACCTCCTTCACACTCCTTTCAGTCTCATTGTGGTGACATGGCTTCTTCCATCTGTCTGTGATTATAAAGCTTCTGTCCAGCTAGTGTCCAGTTAGTTATTCAGGATGATTTTCTATAATTTAGTTGTAATTCCTGCTTGGCCCTGGGAGAAGTTAGTATAGCTTCCCCTTACTCTTCCACCATCTTGCAGGTCATTTCACCAATTTTGATAATTTTTTTTAATGCACGCTGACATGACTGCTGTCACAATACAATCTAACAAAATTGTTTCAAATGAAGTTATAAAGACTACCAAGCACTACTAGAGCTGTTGTATGGAAAAAACTAGATGAACTTTTTGGCCAACCCAATATGTTAAATTCTATTCTAAGAGGTAGAGAATGTGAACCATATCCATGGATTCCTATAACCAAAGACTTCCTTTGGGTGTGGCCATTGGGAATGCCTATAGAAGGTCAGAAGAAGGTATTGGATATGTGCCTGTACAGCCAATTTTAGCGGGTTGTATTCCTTGATTGAAGGTTACTAAGATAGGGAACTGTGTATTTCCAGGTTCCAATGTCCTCTGCCTCACTTTATTCCTTTATCCCTACGACTGCTACTTAGCTTTAGATTGTAGTACTCATCCTGTACCTTTGTAACTAGGTTCTTAATAAACAAACCTTCCTTAATTATCTTATTTTGAATGTATCTTCTATTTCATTTGGGAGTCTGACTGTTTGAATGATGCCATCAAATTCCCCAGAGATATTGAGAGGGAAAATACAGATAAATTGAGAATTAAGAAGATAAAAATGATACTGAATGGTTCTTGAATTAATTTTCTTCTCAACAACTCCTGGACATATTTTAAGAATTTTATCAACATCAATTGAATGACTTTTTATACATCATTGTAATAAGATAGTGATTCTCAACACGTGGCCTTTGTACCATTCACATCAACAACAAGAGGGAATTTGTTAGAAATGTAATTTCTTAGACTCTATCTCAGGCCTACTAAATTGGAGACTCAGAAAGTGAGGCCCAGCATTCTGGCATATGTTACAGTGCAAGAACCACTATAGTAAGGTGAATCATGACCCTGCCTTCCTAATATTTTAGACAGGGAAACACTAATTTAGGCATAACCAAACACATTGGAGACTCTTATTAGGTAAAACCAAAAACGTTAAACGAAGACATAAATAGATAATAAAATATTTACATGATTGCACCTATTGTCAAGCCCAGCATTTTTTTTTTTTAATTAGGAAGAACATAGAATGTTTAGCTCCTCTGTGAAAGTTTATCATAATTTTCAGCTCTAGAATCAACATAAGCCATAAAAGGGTGTCTAGGTAACAAATATAATCACTTATAGGTCAGATTTTTTTCCTAAACATTTTCTGCAAGATAACATTGCCATGAGCTATTTAATAGGAAATACTGGGAAAATTGGAGGTGGTGTATCTAAAGTCAGATAATGAAAGTAAAATTTTAGTGCAACATTATAGTGTGAGCTATCTTAAAATATTGATATGCGATTGTGCATTAAAAATCTACACAAGGGGGGGGCAAAAAAAATCTATACAAGAGAGTACAGTATGTTTTATCTCCCAGAGTATTATAAATATAAAATGTATTTTGGAGAAAACTCAGGCCAGGAAATGGCATAATTAGCAAAACAGGGTTATCTACCTGGAAATTAAAGGTAGATATGAACACAAATTATAAAATTGAAGTTAGATGGACCATCTGTGTGAGGGTCTCTAATTCTCAGAATGAGATATTAGAATTGTTCTCTAGAATGGCAAAAACTTACCACAAGGTTTAAAAAAGCAGAAAAAATGATAGGATGAACATGAGGGAGGCGAGGTAGCTTTGTCGTGTCTTGACAAATTGCTAGAGTGACTGAGGTAAAGAATAAGCACAGTAAAGCTATAACCTACAGGAGAAAATGTCATGTACCAAAGGCAATTTTTCACTTAAAGTAAAATAATGAGAGATGTGTATTTATCTATCCATTATTTTATGTGGTTTCAATGATGATTAGTAGAATGATAGTGAAAATCCAAGACATCTCTGCCTCAATATATAACTTCCTTGAAAAGAGCATTAATAATTCACATTTTAAGCCTTTTATTGCCATTTTCATGGTTTAATGTTCTGATCAGAATGCAAAAATAAGCCACAGACAAATAGAATCAAGTCAGAAGTAATATTAATATCACTAAGATTTATAGCCCTGCCAGTTGGAAATTATATGGAAATAATTTAGAAAGAAATAGAATTTTTAAACAAAAACATCAAAGACTATACTACTTGAAACCATTCTGCAAGTGAAATGATGTGGGATGGTTTGAGACTCAAGCATGATTTGTAAAGTATCTATTGGCTTACACAATCAAGGGTATCTAGATTGTGTAAAGACCATATTATTTGGAAAGTATGGGTTTGGAGTTGATACATAGGATCATAAGTGAGATCTCTATGTGTTATTGTCCTAAGAAAAACTATCCAGATGCCAAGTTTCCTTTATAATCTCTCGTTGATGTGCGGCCTCAGCTAAATTAGGCATCTAACCCCAAATTCTTTGGAAAAAAATCCTAATTTGCTTGGAGTAGTATCAAAATTTCCTTGATGAATAACTGTGTTTTCTTGGTGGGAAAATCTATTTGATTTTGAGTGGGCTTTAAAAATATAGAAATAATGGAGACTATAATTTTAATGTTCTTTTTTTTAATTTAATTTAATTTTAACATATTTTATTTATTTTGCTATTACAGTTGTCCCAATCTCCCCCTTTTGCCCCCCTCCACCCAGTACTCCATTTCCTCCAGCAATGCCCCCCTTAGTTCATGTCCATGAGTCATGCATGTAAGTTCTTTGGCTTCTCTGTTTCCTTTGTTCTTCTTAACATCCCCCTGTCTATTCTGTAAACACCAATGTGTACTTTTTTTTCCCCTTTTACACCCAATTTAATTACTGCCTTCTGTCAGCTTCTCAAATCATATTAATACAAAATCTTCTTTTCATTATTCCAAAATGCCTATGTTAGTTCATTTGTTTAAAGAATTACTCTTTTGGCCCTGACTTGTGGCATTTGTTTAAAGAATTACTCTTTTGGCCCTGACTTGTGGCACAGTGGATAAGTCATTGGCCTGAGAACCCAAAGGTCACTTGTTCGATTCCCAGCCAGGGAACATAACCAGGTTGCAGGCCAGGTCTCCAGCCAGGTATGTAGCTAGAGGCAGGTGAAAAGCAACCATACACTGATGTATCTCTCCCTCTCTGCCTCTCTCTCTTCCCCTCCCTCTGAAAATAATAAATAAAATATTTTAATTACTCTTTTAAGTAATATGAATTGCAATATTACCAAACACATGCAAAAATACATTACACCCATACATATTTTTACACATATTTAAAGTACATACTGGATTTTGAAAAGTTAATACAAAAAATTTAAAATATGCCAATAGCTTACATAATTATTACATGTTAAATGATAGTATTTTAGATATACTGTAGCAAGATTAAGCAGTTTTTTTCTTCTTTAATACTTATTTTATTCTGGAATGCTATTTTTGTGAAATCACAGAAATAGTGTTTTGCAGAACTCCCTTCTGTGAAAGTTGTCCTAGAGACAGTGCTAAACTCATAGTAAAAAAAATGAATTTGGTTTTTGAGTCAGATCCTCCCCCCTCCAGTAATACAACTCTCAACTTTATTTTAAGCTACTGGAACTACAACTTATTCTTTTTGGAGTTTTCCATTTTAAATAGTAGATTTATTTATTTATTTATTTGTTTGTTTAGGCTGTGCAGAGGTCTTACTTCTTTCAATACCCTCGGTTTTTCCTCTACATGTATTTTACAAATTGAAGCCTTCAGAAATAATGGCACTTGCAGTGTTCAGCCAGTTCCCAGAGTAGAAATTATGTCTGTTAAATTGAGGTAAAAAATAAAAATCCTAGGATTTAAATAATTTTGTAGAATAGTATTTTAGCTATTTTTTGAACTTGTGGTTGACTTCCTACTTGGTCCTAAACTAACCCCTGAACTATTTAACAGTCTGTTGAGGTAGAGATTAGGTAGGTTCACATTTCAATAATAAAGTTTACTATAGCATTCATTCCTTTTCCCAAGCATCCCCAGTTTGGGGGCCTTCCTAACTGGAAATGTATATTTCCACCATTTAGTTGAAAGGAATCTCATCTAATTTACATGCTAATATGAGAACATATATTGTCTATGTACACAAATCATAAAGTTTAGTAGTCTTCAACTTCCACCCAAATTGGTCTTCATTCTCAGCATCTTTTCTAACCTAAAGATTGACTGACTTCACAACATACCCATGACCAGTTGGTTACCATTTAAAAGAAATTGCTAACAAAATCTATATATTACACACCCACAAATAAGCACATATTTTGTAACAGTGAATAAAAAGATAGCATGTCTTCTATGTAATATACATCCACATTTTCTTTCTTGTTTCTTCTTCCTTAACTGCATTCAATTTTCCTGAGTCATTGTAAGTAACCTGATTTTCCCATATTGTGAAATGATTCCAATCTAAGAAAACTTAACCTGTAGTAATGCAGATACAAGTAATATACAAAATTATACCTTATTTAGTAAAATTATTTCTAACAAGATCACTTTTAAAGCATTCATAAATTAAAGTTGGTTATTATCCATTCAGCTGCCCTATGTCTTTTGATTGGTGTATTTAATCCATTTACCTTTGTACTTGTGTTTCTGTCTGTGTCTCTGTTTCTTCATCTTCTTAAAACAGACCTTCTAGCATCTCTTGCAATGCTGGTTGGGTGGAGATGTATTCTTCAAGACTTCTTTTGTCTGGGAAACTCCTTATTTCACCTTCCATCTTGAATGATAGCCTTGCTAGGCAGAGTATTCTTGGTTGCAGGCCTTTGTTTTTCATTGCTTGAAATAATTTTTGCCATTCCCATCTGGCTTGTTGTGTTTCTGTGGAGAAAGCTGATAACCTTATGGGAGCCCCTTTGTATGTTATTAGCTGTTTCTCTCTTGCTGCTTTTAGGATTCTCTCCTTGTCTTTGAAATTTGCCATTTTCATTATGTGTCTTAGAGTAGGCCTTTTTGGGTTCATCTTCTTTGGGACCCTCTGTGCTTCCTGAGTTTGCATGACATTTTCTCTCCTCAAGTTAGGGAAGTTTTCTGTCATTACTTTTTCAGAGAGGTTTTCTATCCCTTGCTCCTCTTCTCCTTCTGGTATCCCTATAAAATGGATGTTATTATGTTTCATGTTGTCCTGCAGCTCTCTTAAAACCTCTTCATTCTTTTTCAGTCTTTTTTCATTTTGTTGCACTGTCTCAACATTTTTTTCTACATTGACCTACAGCTCACTTATCTAATCCTCTGCTTTTGATTCCTTCTGCTGTGTTTTTCAATTCAGAAATGGTATTCTTCATTTCCTCTTGACTCTTTTTGATGGTGTCTATGTCCTTTTTAATGCTGGTGTAACTCCCAGGAAGTTCCTTGTAGCTTTCCTGGAGTTCTTTGCAGTTCCCCTGGAGTTGTTTGTAGTTTTCTTTGAACTAGCTGAGCTCACTGAGCTTCTCTATCATCATTTTGAATTCCATGTCTGAGAGTGTGCTTTCCTCTATTTCATTTTGCATTCTTCCTGGGGATTCCTCCTTTCCATTTGCTGAGGGTTTATTTCTTTGTCTCCCCATTTTAGGTGGCTCTTTTTTGTTTCTGCTTCTTAGATTGGTCTGCTTTGTCTTAGTGGTGTGACCTTCTGTGGTGTAGAGGTGCACTTTTTTTTTTACTTCCTGGATCTGTGCTTGATGATATCAGCTCACGTCCAAGTCTGGGCCTAGTCAGCCAGCTGGAGACTACCAGAGATCCACTATCTTTTTCTCGTTTAGTTGTTAATCTCATCAGTTGGTGATCAGTGGTCAGTTTTAGGCACCTTGGTCATGTTGTGATGATTCGGCTCTTCTGTTCTGTCCCTGGTCTCCAATTGGTGCTCTGTTAGTTATTCTGGATGATTTCTCCCAAATTAATTTGTAATTCCAGTTTGTTGTTGGGAGGAGATTGGTATAGGTCCACTTACTCCTCCACCATCTTGGTTCCTCAATTTTAATGTTTTTACTTTAAGTTTAAGAATAATTTGTGTGTTTATAACATAAATACTGTTTATTAATAGAAAATTACATATTAGAATATCTAAAGTCTAACTTTGTGACTATAATGAAAATACTTAAGCAAATGATACAATTTTAATGTGAATTTTAATGTGAAAGGTTAAAAATAACTAAATTTGATAATAGTATTCAATATATGAATTATCACATTTATAAGCTTAATCTATTAGATTTTTAAGACTTTTAAGTGCTTAGGAAGGTTTTATTAGGCAGTTAAAATACTAAAAAAGAAAAATTGATTATTTTAATTTATAAAGGTAATTTAAAATTTTCAGATAATTTAATTGTTATGAAGGCTGATTTAAAGGCATTTGTTAAAATTTGATAGATTGATTAAATAGAATTATAACTTTTATAATTGCAAAGTAAAAGCTTATGAATGTATAGGTTCTTTTAATTTGAGAAAAGCAAATATTTCATAACTAGCTACAAATTTAATTTTTTGTATACAAAAGGCATTGTCAAGGGTACCAAAACATTGTCCTAATGACAGTAATATATGTGAGATTTGGCAAACTTTGTAATATGTTCTATTTCTAGCCCTAAGATGCTGATAAGTTTTTCTCATTCTGAATATCAGATTATTGACTAGTAATTAGTTGTTTCACCCAGTCAAATTACCTGTATCTTACAACTTGTTACTTGAAGAACAATTGAATCTATATTCCAAAATCTGTGATGAAAAGCATATATACTTCCTATATATAACTTTTACATCAGAGAAAAATAAGTATTAAAAATACAGTTGTTACTGAGCTTCATTTTAGGGGACAAAGCAGTATTACTAGGGTAAATACTCATTAAGAAAACAGCTACATAGGTATTGGTGTCAGTAAAATGGTCAAATAGAATGTCCCTCATTTGTATCTCATTCTTAACATCACTCACCATCACCAATCATTGGAGAAATGCAAATCATAACTACAGAGAGATATCCCCTCACACCTACAATGTGGTCCAGAAATCCTACTTCTGGTTATGGAAAAGAATGAAATCATTATCTCAAAAAGATATGTGCACTCCTATGTTCATTGAAGCATTATTCACAATAGCCAAGACATGAAAGCTAAGTTTTCATCAACATGTGAATGGATAAAAAAAGATGAATATACCCACACAATAGAATATTATTTGGACATAAAAGAAGGAAATTCTACCATTTGCAATACATGGATATATCTTATGGGTATATTAAATAAAATAAGTCAGACAAAGAAATACAAATCCTATCTGATTTCAATTATATATAGAAGCTAAATTTCTTTTTAAATACTGAACTCATAGAAATAGAAAGTAAGATGGAGAGCTTTGGGGCTAGTGGATAGGGGAAATGGGGAGGTATTGGTCAAAGGGTAGAAATTTCCAGTGATAAGATGAATAAGATCTAGGGATCTAATGTATGGTACCTAGATTTAATAATTCTGTATTATATTGAATGTTGCTAAGAGTGTATATCTTAAATGTTTTCACTATAGAAAAAATAGTTATATGAGGTATTGAATATATTAATGAACACTTTGTGGTAATTATTTCACAACATATACAGGTATCAAATCATCATGTGTACATCTTAAACAATGTTATATGTCAGTTACAGCTACATAAAGCTGGATGTATGTGTAAGGAGAAAACACCTAGATTAAGTTGCTGCTTAGTTATACAGTTGATTATTATCCTGCCCTTTCTCCTACAAAGTGTGGAAGGGGCTACTAGCATCAGACATCAATAACTTGTTGTGAATAAGCAACATCAGACATTTGGAGAAGTAGAAAAGCACAGAGAGAACTGGAAGATCAAATAAACATGGCATCAGGTGGGACTGTGAGGAAGGTAGCTGTGAAAAGTTCGCCTGTGACAGGGTTAGACAAGGCACTAGAGCAAGCATGGCCAAGGGACTAAGGATTAAGTTGCTTGATAACTTTATTTTAAGTTATGACCTAGTCTGTGCTGTTTTAAAATTCACCTTGGTTATTTTTAGTATTTTTTGTTCAGATTAATATAATCAATGGCTGTGGAGTCTAAAGAAAGGGGAGATTTTCTACACTTGGGGATATAAAGAGCAGAGAAAAGAAAACAACCATAGAATATGAAAATTGAGAGCTCAATGGAAACAAGAGTTGGATGAGGTACGTTTACTAAACCATGCAAAATATTCAGGAGGTGGCTGGACTTTATGTAAGAGGTGAAGTAGGAACCCAGGAAACTGTGTTTGTATTTAAAGACCAAATGGACAACATATCATTGAAAGACTTAATGGCATTCCAGTGACAAACACGTGGATTACTTTATAGGGTGAGATGTAAAAGATATATAATTGACCCTCCTTCCTTAACAAGGAATCGGTGAACAAAGTTACCTAGCGCACCAGGAAGAACACTGGCCTTAATTGTAATCTCCTATTTGTTCCTGGTCCTTTATAGACTGCTGAAAGTCTAGAAATTCTTAGGGTAAGATACAAGTCTTTAAAAATTGCCTGGGAAACACTTCTGCTCCATTTCTCAAGCTATTTTCTCTATATTTATTTCCATGGCCCTCCCCTTGGTTTAGAAATTAGTTTGTACACCCTTCTCTTGGTAATTCTAAGCCCTGCGTATTTTCCTCATTTTCTGTGTTACCTGTGGCTTTAGATACAAATATTCTGTAACAAAGTTTTCATGGCAGCCCTGCCCCTTTCCTTCTCCCTAATGAAGCAGGAGCAAGACATCCTTTCCATGTTACAAGAGAACCTCTTTACCTTACTTGTGGATCTTTCTCTTGGCCTTCTGCTCAGGTATCTATCCATTGAAACATGTAAGTAATACTGCTCTATAATTTTTTGCTTACAACATATTTGTAACAACTTACAAAGGGTAAAACTACTCAGAAAGAGACACTGAATTCTCAAAAAGACATAAACGTATTAAATATGAAGCATCAAGGTTAAAAGAAAGCATTGCCAATGCCTTTCATTCAGATGCTTTTATCTAGAAAGAAGCATATTGAAGGAATGAGCCATTCTAGGACATGACCAGTTTTTCAGCCTTATCTCTTCTCTCTTTAAGTCTCCCCTAACTCACTGTAATCAGTAATCATCTTCCTGCTCAGCTGCTTTGGAGAAATATGTGAGGCAAATTGGCATGGCTTGTTATGAAAAACTAAATCAAAAATATGTATCATTAAATAAAAACTCCCAAAGCATTGTATGGCCTGGCAATTAACCCTTTAATTTTAAAAAATCTGAACCATAAATAAAAGGAATCATTACTTGTCATTACTGTTCATTTTGCATAAAAAGCTCCATTAGTTGTGGAAAGAGGTGAGGGTGACCTAGTAGTTTATTATTGAGAAGGAATCACAGATAGAGAAAAAGGCCCTCCCACTTCCTTCATTTTCAGTGAATTTCTCTGCAAATGTCATTATACCATATTACAGATTATGAAATGGAGGCTTAATGAAAGTAAAGAATTACTTGTCAAAGATCAAATGCCTACTATGGGACAGATTAGGATTTAGAACCTGGTATTTCCTTGAATAGCCTGACAGGCTATTGAGTTGGAATTTTCTTGAGCAGAAAAACAAGATAATGTTTTTATTGTATGTTGAAATGCATAAAAAGCAATCAGTAAAAGGTTGTGCAAAAAATCCCAAGTCATTATTCCTTTCATTTCACTCAACTACCTCTTCTTGGTCCTAACCTGTCTCTGCCTGGCAATTTCGCATGAAGTTCTTGGAAAGTATTAAGTAGCATATTGCAAGAAATACTAATTTAAACTCGAAGCAAATAAATCTCAGAGGACTCAATATATCACTTAAATTATCAAGGGAAGTAACAAGAGACAATTGAGAGCATTACAGGGGCAGGTCAAATACAATGGTAATACAGTTTTTGAAAACAAGTCTCTAGCCTGATGAGATCCTTATCCACTGTCTTCATTTACAATTGACTAGAGATTTCTACTATTCACTAAAGGAGTTGACCTGAAGATGTCTCTCATTGAGATTAGGCGCTACTAAAAACACTGACATCATACGAACACTTGAAAAATTCATCACTACAGCTAAGGTTACATAATCATTAGTAGATACTATTTTCTCCTTTCTTTTCATCTCTTCACAGGAAAGGTTAATCAGATTATCCCATGAAATAAAATAGAGACAAATTTGATTGGAGCTAAGCAGAAAATGCACAACAATGTAGATATTCTTCCACTCAGATATTCCCTTTTTTGATATGTGTGGTTTCTCTTAGTTAATTGAAAGCACAGGGCCGACTCATATGATGCCAAATTATAGTGCAGTATAAGCCTCTTTCCACAATAGCTTTTGGCTGCAACTTCTAAGAATTCACATTGGAAAATTAATGATTCACTCTAGCTATCTACAATTGTTCTCTAATTTTCTGCCATAGTATTATTTTTTATTTGACAGTGAGGGAAAAAAATGAAGAGGATTTGCAGAATGTACATTTTTTGGTAAGGATATTTTGCATGTTTCTAAATTTCATGTTAAGTGGATGAAGAGTTTTAGGAACTTAAAAGCCTGGTTATGAATATATAAGTAATCCGTAGATATCACTGTCACAGAAAATGAATAGCTTCTCACTAAGAAGGAATAAGTGAACTTGTTGGAATACTTTCATTTTCTTAAGAATGTGTATTTCATAGAGCCCTCAGTCCACACTGATTACACTAGACAATAAGGCCTCTCTACCCCCAATGTGATACCACTAGTGTTTCTGCTAAGTACAAAGAGAAAATTGACTATCTTTTCCAAGGCAATTGACAATTGAGCTATAGTTATCTTTTATTTCTTTCCATTTTTAAAGTAGCCAAAACCAAAGGAACAGCCTGACCAGTTAACCTGCCTGCACAATTAGAGGGCAATGACGATCACAAGACTTTGGGGCTCTTTCTGCCTCCTCCCGACTGCGTTCCACAGAGGTATCATCTTCTAAGTGAAATGGCATTTAGACAACTGCAGCTATTATAGGACAAATGCAGTTCTCAGGCACTGGAAACACTTCGATGTCAGCTTCCTGGCTCAGCAAGTTCCCGGGCTTATGATTATCGTACAGCTGCAGAATTTAGAGGGTACTGTTCATTAGTTAGTGCTCAGCTAGGATTTCTTCTCCGGGGCACCGAAGCCTGGAGGCTGGGTGGCTTTCTCCTTTGCTGCTACAGCAGTCTGTGCAAAGAAAAAGAAAAAAGAAAAAAAGTTTGTTTCCTAGACTATTTCCTACTCTCAAGTTTTTGAAAGTTTCTTTTTAGCTACTTGATAGCCTTGGTATCTTGAGTGAATCAGCCCTACCCCTAAAAGACTGATGATGGAACAGGCTCAGTCTTTTATAATAACATTCATGACAAAATGAGTATCTCTATCCTTGATTGTTATCGTGATTACAAATCATTTTTACTTCTCTGGCCTTCACTTTCTTTGACCCTAAAATGAGGTGTTTAGGTTAGATGATGTCTAACATTCCCTTCACGTTTCTATGTTTTTATAGACTTGTTAATTTAATTCAAGCTAATGACACCTTGAGGTGCAAACCATCACCACATTGATACCATTTTAAAAACTATTTCACATACTCAGACTTACACCCTATTTAAGGACAATGAGACTAGAATTAGCAGAAAATCTACTAAAATGTCAAGCACTATTTTATATTATCTCATTTAATCCTCATAGAAAATTTTAGAAATTGTTTTACCGTATACTTCAAGAAATATAATTTGATTGATTAAAAAACTTGGGTAATTTACTAGAAGATAGCAAAGTTTGAGAACTAGAAAGCCATGCTTATTTTACAGTTTAGAGTGCCTTCCACTATACATCTATTTACCTTATTCGCTGGTAAAAAGTTGTTCTAGGCTTTTTAAAGATTACTCCTCAGTAATTATAGAATGACCTCTATATGCCTGGCTGTATCAACTAGATATTAAGAATACAGATCCCATCATGGACCTTTTGTTGTAGTGGAGAGAAAAGAGATGCAATAAAAAGTATGAATAAATACCTATTCACCATGGATTAGATAGTAATATATAACAAGGAGAAAAAACAGAAGGATTGAGAATACTGAAATGTTGGTGAGGGTAAGGGGATTTAAGCTTGTTTGAATAGAGTGGCAAGAAAGATTTTCCTTGTGAAGGTATTATCTTACAAAAATAACTAACAAAGGTGAGTAAGTAGACATGCAGGTGCTATGAGCAGCATTATAACCAGGAGGAACAGCGAATGCAAAGATCTTGAGGAATAAGTGCCCTAGAGTGTGCAAGGAACAACAGTGAGGACTGAATGACTAGAATGTGGAAGAGACATAAAGTAGTGAGGTAATGAGGTAATGCATGATGGCAGATTATGCAACATCTTGTAGGCCATTGGAAACTCTTTGCCTTTAATTTATAGTGAGGCATAAATCCTTTGGAGGGTTCTGAGGGAAGGAATTTAACTTAGAGCAGTATAATCTGCTTGCTACGTTAAGAGTAGAATGTAATGGAGGGAGGAGGGAGAACAATAGGGGTGATGATGATCACTATCTAGGTGAGAGAGAATATTGGCTGTCACTAGGCCCAGAACGGTGGCATAAGATGGTAATAAATGATGAGGTTCTAAGTGTTCGAAGGTAGAGCCCACAGGACTTTCTGATGAATTGCATGAGGGGTAAGGATGAAGAGAAGAATTAAGGGGTGGGGTGCTCTTTTTGACCTGACAAACTACAACCTCAAATTTACTATTTATTGAAATGGAGAAGACTTTTGCAAAACAAATGTGAGAGAACCATTAGGGGTTTTGATCATTGAATATTTGGATATTTAAAGTTATACTGTAAATTTGTTTGCCTATTAAATATATGTATTCAGTTTGGAATAGAGATTTAAGAGGGCAATATGAAATTTTTAATAATCAGCATAGATATATGGCACTTAAGATTTGAAAATGAGATTTCGTTTTTTTTTTTTTTTAAGATTTTATTTATTATTTCCAGAGGGAGAAAAAGGGAGTGAAGTAGAGAGGTAGAGAAACATCAATGTATGGTTGCCTTTCACCTGCCTCCAGCTACAGACCTGGCTGGAGACCTGGCTTGCAACCTGGTTATGTGCCCTGGCTAGGGAATCAAACCAGCAGAATTTGAGCTCTCAGGCCAGCGCCTTATCCAATGTGCTACCAGCCAGGGCTGAAAAATGAGGTTTCTATGGGTGTAGTGTGAATAGAAAAAAAGAGGAAAAAAAAAAAAACACCAGAGTTCCAAAAACTAACCCTGATATATTCCATTTAGGGATTGAGGACTAAGGGGAGAACCATCAAAAGATTATTAGAAGTGCCAGCTAAAAAAGGTAGTTGGAAAACCAGGATCTGTAGTTTTTTAGAAGCAAAGCAGAAAGAAAGTCTTTCAAGAATTAGAGAATGAGTAACTCTGCAAAATTCCAGTGATAGGTCAAGTAATTTGCCATTTATTGTTTGATGTAGTGATGTGAAGATGGTTGGTAAATGGGATCTCAGAAGACACACACACACACATGCACACACAGATAACAAAAATGATTTAATTGGATTTATAACATGTAAGGAGAGAGGTTGAGATGGCAAGACCAAACAATTGATATGAGATTTTTTTCTGTAAAGGGAAAGAGAAAATTGGGGTGGTACCTGGTATGTTCTTAATAATGTTCTTAATAATATTATGTTCTTAATAATAAAGAAACAATAGGGTCAAGGTGGATAAGTGTCATTAATTATATCTATTAACAAATAATTATTGAATGCCTTTCTTGTGTCAGGCACTTCTCTAAGGTGCTGTGTACATAGCAATAAAGGTTCAGAAAAAGTCTGTGCTTTAAAAAGTAAAAAGTTCTATGTAGGCAATGAAAGCAGAGTTTGTATAAAAGAAGGGTGACTAATAGCTACTAGAGAGTGCATATTCAAAAACAAAATCATAGATAGAGAGTGTTTTGATGGTTGCCATGGGAGAGGGTAGGGAGAATGGGTGAAGAGGTGAGGAGATTAAGAAGGACAAATACGGAGTCACAGAATAGCCATGGGAATGCAATGCACAGTATAGGAAATGGAGCAGCCAAAGAGCATATATATGCATGACTCATGGATATAAACAACGGTATGGGGATTGCCTGAGGGAGTGGATGGTGCAGGATGAAGGGGGACATAGAGGGAAAAATTGGGATAAATGTAATAGCATAATCAATAAAATGTAATTTTAAAAAATAAACATAAACATAAAAAATAAAAATGCCATTTGGGAAATCCCCAAGATGGCCTTCAACTTCAATAATTCTCTAGGATTCACCGAGCTCAGGAAATCTAGCATAACTATAACTATACTTTATTACAGCTCTAGGGTATGGATTAAAATCAGCAAAGGGAAGATTTGCATAAGGCAGAGTCCAGGAAATAACAGGTACAGGTTTACAATTGTCCTCTCCCAGTGGAGTCATGCAGACAGCAGTTCATCTACTAGTAACAATGTGTGTCAATATTTATAGAATATTTCCAATCAGGGAAACTCACTCACGCATTGTTTTCCAGGGTTTTATTTGGGGTTAGTCAGTTATATAAGCATGCTAACTGCCTGCATGCTGCATGGCTGACCTCAGTTACTCAGCTGCCAGCCCCTACAGATATCAGACACATATCAAACAGATATCACTTGCCCTAAGGACCTCAGCATAACTAACATTGTTAAAATAAATTCTCTGATGTGGCTCAAGACCCCAGTTAATGACATTCTTATGAGGCAGAATATATTTAAGGATTTAGAAGTTCTCTTACAGGAACAGATCAAAGGCCAAATGTTTCTTTGGAAGATGTTATCTCATCATGTAATATAGAATTTTAAAGTTTTCATATAAATAATTATATCTCAAATACCTATTGTAATCTTTAAAAGAATCTGGTATTGTGTTACTTGCATAACTCTCTTAGCTTCCAGAAGCTCAACCAGAATTTCTGAATATTTTAGCAGCATAATCTTGATTTTTCTTTTTATTCTTTTGCCTAACAAACTGGTTGGTAGTTTACATTATTTGATTTCAAGAAGATTCTGGGCTGAATCAGCTGTGTCCAAATTGGTAAACAAATTATTTCTAATTACTGAGCAATTTGAAATAATTTAACAATTTTCATTCAGAAGATGAAAAAGATGGAATACATTTTTGACTGCTTAAAAACTAGCATATCAGAAAATCTGAGAACAAAAATAATCTTTAACAGACATGAGGCTATCGAATTTCAGACCTATTGTTTTTCATCATAGAAATAAATATTCTAAACTATAAAAATAATAGATTTAAGAAAAGAGCCCTGACTGGGTGGTTCAGTTGGTTGGAACATTGTCCTCTACACCAAGGGTTTTGGGTTTGATTCCCAATCAGGGCACATACCTAGGTTGTGCATTTGATTCCTAGTCAGACCGCATATAGAAAGCAATCAATCTCTGTTTCACTCACAAAAAATTATCTTTGGGCAAGTATTAAAAAAAATAAAATTTTAAAAATTAAAAAAATAAACCATTGTTTATGGCCCCAAAAGTAATAACCAAAATGCACAAAAATGCAATCTTCAAAACACAATCTGTAACTATTGTCACAATGTTTTAAAGAATTCTGAAAAATATCTCACTTTAACAATCCACAGTATGTTCTAAAGTGTTTGAACTTGCAATATTACTTTTCTCAAAAAACTGTTACTGGACAGACATGGGCCTGGCCCTGAGTGGGCCTGCCTAGGGCCAGCTGGTAGTGTGTGGGTTCTTGAGTTCATGTAGGAAAGATTTTACAATGTGAGTTCAGGTGACTATGAGGGTAAAGATAGGAACAGTATCTTAGGGCTTAGCACAGAAAAAACAGCAGGAGAGCTGGCTGAGCTGCCTTAGCTCACTGGGAAGCCAGAGAAAAGGGGGCTTTACAGACAGGTTCAGGGATCAGCCTGGGGCAAGCTGCTAGCTGCCCACTACCTGAGAGTTTAGGAGATGCCTGATGAAAAAAGTGGGGGAAGAGGAAGGGAAAGAAAATGGTGAGGGCTGCTCCCCAGACGGAGAGCACCCACATGCTGAATCCTTTGCCTTGATGCATTTATCTTTCTCTTGCAGGTAGCTATCTTAGGGTAGGACCCAGGCAAGGGAGGGTTCAGTAAAATGAATATTCATCCAGGTGTGCCCTTTCAGGGTGGTGGTCTCCATTGATTGGTCAGTGGCAGGGCAGGAGGTCATAGTCACTGCAGTCGGTTCTGGCATCATCCACCTGATTTTGCTGCTTTTCTGGACCTGGAGCTGAAATGTAGCTGAGGCCTAGGGAGGTGACCTTCTGTGTCTGGCTGTAAATTGCTTAGCTGGTTCATTCAGCTTTCTTTCTCAGTTTCCCTATCCCACTTGCCAAAGCCTCTTCCTAGCCTCTTATCATCCTGTCTCAAAGCAAAAACCAAAAATGATATATGGTGTTTCCATAATTCACACATGTACCAATTCAACCCTGAGACAGAATACCTACTTGAAACTGCTTACAAGCACATGCTCAGAAGTCAAATATAAAGGAAAGGGTAATAAATATGATTATTTAACCTGAAAAAAAAAATGTGGTGTTCAAGAGGAAATATGAGTTTATAGGCTTTTGGAATCTTAATTGGGGGGAAGAAAAGAATTAGGACACAGAGATTTGTAGTGCTTAATATGCTTCCTGGAACTCCGTTGTATTTTAAAGGCTTCTTCATTAATGCAGCTTGCTCTTTTTTCTACGGGCCATCTTGTATTAGATTTATAAGGTGGTAAAAGAAGGATAAACACTATTATTTGCTAATAATACTAAATATGCATTTCATTATCATCCAGTTGTTTTTTTCAAAAAATAAGCCCACCTGTAATGATACTATTATGCTCATTTAACAGAGAAAGAGATAAGATTTGAAAGACTGGATAACTAGCCTAAAGATACAGTTATCAAGGAACAGGAATAAAACTTGAACCTAGATCAATTTTTGAATATCATGTGAAATTGTGAGATGTTTCTGTCAAACATACAGATCTGTAAGGTCAGATTAGTAAAGATCATCTATGAGTCCACAGAATAAGCACTTGATTGTCATTAAAAACCAATTATTGAGCCAAAATAAATGGTTATTGAGTGTTAGAGCTCCTTGGTACTACAGTACAGTAAAAATATATAAGGGATAGAGGAAAAGATTCTTAAATCAGTGCTTATAATCCACTTTGATTTGGAACATGGAAGAAAGCATTCTGTTGTAGGCTAAAGAGGATAATAAGAGAGCTAATAGGAAAACTGTCCTTAAAACATGAATTCTTCAGGGAGGTAAACTATAAAAGGATATTCCAGGTAAAAATGACAAGTATGAAGAAAGGTACAGAAGCATGAAAGACAGCAATCTGGTTAAGGAAGGGGGAATTTACTGATTTGGCCATAGCATGAAGCACACAAGAGGATTTAAGAGAAGATAGTACTAAGTGTACACTATTAGGATCACATCGTCTATTTTAAGAAGTCAGAAGTTTATTCCATAGTCAAAGGATCACCATTGAAAGGAAACACTATGAATATGTATTTGTGTATCACAGTTATTAAAATGCTTGCTTTCCTGCTTTAAGGAGTGGAACAATTTCTCTCTGGAGTGGTTAATGTTTTTTAGAAAAATAACTTGATAGAGCACTTCAAATGTAAAGATATAAGAAGCTCTCTCTTGCTTCCTTCCACTGGCATATAGTTTGGGAAAAGGCAGCAAAACCAAGTGGTACATAACCTTGACTGCATGATAAATTAACAGGAACATAGGTGTACAGAAAAAGAATGCTTAGAAGAAAAAAGGGTGATGCAAAATCACAATAACTGGGCATAAAGAAAAAAAATCATCGTTAAGAAGATAGTGAGCATTTAGAGTGTCTGAAACATTCTCAACAATAGCAAGATCACTTAATCTTGTGGTGCTTCATTGTAATTTTCTTCCTTTTTACTCCAAACTTAGGTGAAAATTTACATGTAGGGTTTGTGTGAGTGTATTTGGGAAAAAGCAATCAAAAGGGACTCTGTCCCTTATCACAGTGGCATATATCAGAGGACAAAATAACAATAGATGGAAAAAACTTTGAATTCTAAATAAGGTTTGGAGTCCATTATGTATCCAAAATAAAAGGGGGATAAAAGCAACTATTAGAATGAAATTTTCTCACAGTGTTGTAGAAATGCGCTGGTTTCCCATCTACACACAGGGTGAAATTTTTCAAGAAAATTCACTTAAATACTATAGGACATGGATAAACAGGAAAGAAATGTGCCAGCTAGTCTAGTGATTCTTAAAATGCCCTATGTAAATGTCAATAGTAATAACTTGGATTAAGCTCTCAACAGTGGGGATGCAAACAAAACATTATATGGGAACAGGTGGCATTTTGCAAGTAAAATCAAAAGGACTTGGGAGCCCTGGCTGGTGGCACAGGGGGTAAGGTGCTGGCCTGCAAACCCAAAGGTTGCTGGTTCGATTCCCCAGCCAGGGCACATAACCAGGTTGCAAGCCAGGTCTACAGCCAGGTCCCCACTTGGAGGCAGGTAAAAGGCAACCATACGTTGATGCTTCTCTCCCTTTCTTCCTTCCTCCCTGACCTTCTCTCTGAAAATAATGAATAAAATATATATATTTTTAAATTTTATTGTTGTTGTATTATATCCATCCCCTTTTTGCTCCCCTTTGTCACCCTCCCCACCCACCCATTGCCCCCAAAGTCAATCCCACCTGTTGTCCATGTCCATGGTTCCTTTATACTAGATTCTTGTCTAAACTTCTCCCCTTCCTTGCCTCTTCATCCCCACTTTCCCCAACCCCCTTCCCCCTGACCACTGAAGGTCTATTCACTGTATTCATATATTTGGTTCTGTTGTTGTTACTATTTGGTTGTTGTTACTTTTATTCATTATTGTCCTGTAATGGGTGAGATCATATGGTATTTGTCCTTCACTGACTGGCTTATTTCACTAAACATAATACTCTTCAGTTCCATCCATGTTGTTGCAAAGGGTAGGAGTTCCTTCTTTTTTTCTGCTATATAGTATTCCATTGTGTAAATGTACCAAAGTTTTTTGATCCAAGAATGAGGAGAGAAAACACCCTTGGTTTGGTTCACCTGACTAGAAATTAACCAATTTCATTGAAATTTTAAGGAACAGGATTTGGGTTTTGTTGATTTTCTCAACTTTCTTTTACTTTCAATTTCATCAATTTCTGCTCTAATTTTTAGTATTTCTTTTCTTCTGGTTGCTTTAACTACAAATTACTCTTTTTTCTCTGATTTCCTAGATATGTAAGCTGACATTATTAATTTTTTGATATTTCTTTGTCCTGAAATCTTATTTGTTTGAAATTAATATAGCTCTGTAGTTCATCATTCTCTATTTTTAAGTTGTAACCTATTGGAGTCTTATATTAAAAGGTTTTTTTAATTCCACAAAGCTAGATTTTATATTTTTATCCACTGTAGATATTTCTTTTAATTGATGTATTTAGACCACTTCTTTTGAAAAAGATTGACATGTTTGGCTTACTATTAACCATGTTTTTAACTTTTTTAAAAATTTGTTAGCAGAGGCTTGTTTTTTCTGCCTTCTCTGCTATCAATTGAGCATTTTATATGATTGTACTTTCATTTGCTCTCATCATGTCAGTTATTCTTCTTTATTTTTTAGTTAATTATTTTTATATTACATTTATCCCATTTTTCCCCCATTGCTCTCCCCTGCCCACCCCTCCCCATACCTTCCCCAATAGTCAATCCCACATGTTGTCCAAGTCCATTGGTCATTTATATTAGTTTCTTGACTAAATTCTTACCTGTCTTTTCCTTTCTTCCCTCCCCTCCCCTCTCTGCATACTGAAATTCTGCTCCTTATTTCCATGTCTCTGGTTCTATTTTGTTCATTTGTTTGTTTTGTTCATTAGTCTCTTGTATTAGGTGAGATCATGTGGTATTTGTCTTTCACTGCCTGGCTTTCTTCACTAAGCATAATACTCTCCAGTTCCATTCATGTTGTTGCAAAAGGGAGGAGTTTCTTCTTTCTTTCTGTTGTGTAGTGTTCCTTTGTGTAAATATATCAAAGTTTTTTTATCTATTCATCCACTGATGGGCACTTAGGTTGTTTCCAGTACTTGGCTATTGTAAATAGCACTGTTATGAACAGAGGGGTGGGTAAGTTCTTCTGAACTGGTGTTTCAGGGTTCCTTAAGTATAATCCTAGCAGTGGAATTGCTGGATCTAAAGGCAGTTTCATTTTTAGTTTTTTGAGGAAATTCCATACTGTTTTCTACAGTGGCTGCACTAGTCTGTGTTCCTACCAACAATGCACAAGGGTTCCCATTTCTCCACATCCTTGCCCATACTTGTTGTTTGTTGACTTGTTAACGATGGCCATTCTAACAAGTATGAGGTGGTATCTTATTGTGGTTTTAATTTGCATCTCTCTGATGGCTGGCGATGTTGAGCATTCTTTTATATGTCTATGGGCCCTTCATATAGTCTCCTCAGAGAAGTGTCTGTTCAGGTCCATTGCCCATTTTTAGTTGGGTTGTCTAGCTTTTTGGTGTTGAGTTATGTAAGTTCCTGCTGAAACTGGGCTCTGATGAAATCTTTTCCACTGGAGACTACACTTATTAGGGAGAAAGCTCTGGATACATATAAGAATTATTCTCTCCTTCCCCTGCCAGGGACAGGATAGGGTGTTTCTCATATTATCAGCATGAGAACCTGGCGTGGATCCTGGAAGTACTCTAAAGTACTTGTATAGTTCTTTAAAGTGTAGGGGCCTCTTTTTTAACTGCAAATTCTCATATCTGGTCTACACACAAACTCTAGCAATTTGGCAAAATTATCATTTAAATGTTTCTACCAGTTTATAGCCCTAGGATTTTCTGCAGCTGCTAGTAAGAAGATCTTGGCTATACTGAATTCATTTGTTTCTCAGGATGTCAAGATGGCAATTTGTGCTGCAAGCAGTTCTCTCATGCATCCAGGAAATATAGCTTTTTTTTGTTGTTGTAAAGAAAGGAATAACAATTTCCAGGGTCCTCATATACTAGAACTGAAACCAGAAGTTAGTCCCATTGTATTTAAATCACTGTTTTCTATTTCATTTGGGTTTTTCAAATGGATAACCTGAACTATATCTAAGACTTTAGTGCCTGAGTGATAATGTTAAGTGTTACCATTTGTAGAGTTACATAAATGTTAACATGGTACAGAGGAACATGTAATATGTAACACAGCAATAGGCTTGGTATCAAAAGACCTAGGTTAGAATCCTAGCTCTGGCATTTGATGGTTGTATGAATTTTGGCATGATTTTGGAATTACATGAGTGAAATGAGATATGTGCTCAAGATTATTTAAAGGCTTTCTTAATTTTTTAAATTATATATTATTAGTAATAACACTTTTAAAAGCTAAATAATTGATTTCTACAAGAGAGAATTCTAGGCAGCTCAGAGAAATACTTTTGAGCTGATAGTCATGCAAAAATATTTTAAAATTTTTACCAAGTTACTTCTTATTTGCAATGTTTTTAAGTATTTAATAATTGTTCTGCATTGAAGGTTCAAGTCTGTCTGGAACAGAATCATTCATTTGTTTTTCTCCCTTGTGATGGATAAGATGCTGAGACCACGTCTTATATTCCACCTGTTCACTCATCTGTGTGTCCATTTATTTATCCACAAATAAAATTTTAGTAATATATTTTGTTAAAAGTATGTGAAAAGCATGGCTAGGACATAAAATAAGCCAGATTATGAAAGAAGACTTTATTGAGTTTAGTCTTGATTGTGTATGTGGCATGAAGCCATAGGTTATTTTTTTAAAAGAAAAAATGCATGATGAGATTTCTTTGCTATTTTTCTGTGCCCAAGTAAAGGATCCCAAGTAAAAAGATGTGTAGTAATTTATATGAGACTTAAAAACTGAACTAATGCAGTAAAGATGATGTAAATAGGATGACTTTGAGAGTTCTTCGGTAAGTTGGTTTGATAGATACTCTCTGAGAGATAAGTGATAGAAAGAATTAGGATAGACCTCCCCTCTTAATTTACTGAATGGTTAAGCACAAAATCAGTTTATGAAAATCAAGCATACTCCCTGTAGGGACATAAAGTATAAAGAGAAAATTTGGCCATCAAGCACAGTATAGCAGAAGAAGAAAACTGGTTTAGTAAAAATAAAATGTATGTATAAACAGATGGCAAGAAAGGGAATATATTTTATGTAGATTTAAATATTGTTATTTTGTCTGCTCTTTCAATGCAATAACAACAAATTTTAATTAATTCCAGGTCTGAAAGGGAATTGTTTCTGAGGGTCAGAAGAAAGATGGAGAAATTTGGGAGGGGCCAAAAATATCATCCAGAAGTCCAGTATTCACAAAGATGTCATTAACAAATTAAAATCTGTCAAAATATTAGAAGTTAATAACTAAAGAAGAGAAAACTGATAAAGTTTATAACAACACAATAATACCTAACTATGAGTAAGGCACTAGTTTAAGGGCTTTACAAATATTACATTAACCTTTACAACAATCCAATTAGAAAGATACTATTCTTCCTTTCCCATTTTGCAGGGAGGAATGAAGCACAGGGAGGTTAAGGAACTTGTCCAGCTTCATACAACTAATAAGCAGCAGAATTGGGTTGTAAGCTCAGGTCATTTATTTTCATACTACCCTACAGCTTCTGGGAAAGATAGAACTAAAGGGATTGGATTTGCCAAGGCCCTGAAACAACCACAAATAAAAAGGGCAAAATATAAAGAAACAATGGTTTTCAGACATCAAATATTCAGCATCAGAGGACATAGACCTTAGGAGAATAGACACAAAGAAGATGGGCCCACTGATAGCAAATGTGAGTTCAGACCCTAAATAGGGAGTGGACCCAACAGAGTGCAGAGATCTGCTGGAGTGGAGGGGTGACAGTTTGGAATCATGAAGGCTAAGGTGGCAAGATCATCATAAAGGACATAGCTACAGAAGAACCCACATACATGCCTTAAATCTTCAGTTGAGTACTTACCAATAATTGCATGTACAAGACCAGCAATTAAATGGAATCATTTAGCATAATGATTCCAAGGTTTATTCATGCTATAGCATGTATTATTACTTCATTCCTTTTATAGCAAAATATTTTATGGATTTAACACATTGTACGTATTCATTCTTCAGTTGATGGACACTTGGCTAACTTATACCATTTACTTGTTTGATATCTTTTTTTTTTTTTTTTAATTTAAGATTTTATTATTCTTAGAGGGGAAGAAAGAGAGACAGAGACAGAGAGAAACATTAATGTATGGTTGCCTTTCACTTGCCTCCAGCTACATACCTGGCTAAAGACATGGCCTGCAACCTCATTATGTGCCCTAGCTGGGAATTGAACCAGCAACCTTTGGGTTCACAGGCTAGTGCCTTATCCACTGTGACACCAGCCAGGGCAGAAGTTTTTATTTTGGATAGTCTAATTTATCTTATTTTTGGCACTTGTGCTTTTGATGCCATATCTAAGAAACCATTGACTACCTGATCCAAGATTATGAAGATCTACTCCTTCTTTTTACTCTACCAGTTTTATGTAGCTCTTAAAGTTAGGCCTATTATCTATTTTTATTAATTCTTTCTTTGGTTACTATTTACATGGAATATCTTTTTATATTTCTTCACTTTTAATCTATGTGTGTTTTTAACACTCAAATTATTGCATCTATAGTTATTTTTTATATTCTCTCCATTAACTTTTATACCATAGATAAAAGTCATTTATATGCCATCATCAGAGTATTAAGGTATTCTGAATTTGATTATATATTTCCCTTTACCAGTGTGTTTCATATGTTTATAAAGAATCAAATGGCCCTGGCTGGTGTGTCTCAGTGGATTGAGCACTAGCCTGCAAACCCAAAGGCCGCTGGTTCAATTCCCATTCAGGACACATACCCAGGATTTAAGCCAGGTCCCCAGCTGGAGACCTGACTTGTAACCCAGGTGAAAGACAACTATACTTTGATGCTTCTCTCCCTTTCTTCTTTCCTCCCTTCCCCTCCCTCTAAAAATCATGAATAAAATTTTTTTAAAAACTCAAATGAGGCTGTAGCCTAGGCTGCAGAGGGGTTGAGCAGTATCCAGGTCTGTGGCTGGCACAGCATGGGGCTGCCTTCTCAAAATGGTCTTTCTTGGAAATGGCATTCACTGGAGTTTTATAGTCTCCTACCTGGATCCCAAAGTTTTCACAAAAGCACTTTTACCTATGAATGGCTGCCAAATTATTGTTGCTCTTATCCTGCCATCTAGCTGATATCACTCCTCCATATTCACTTTAAAATATTGTAGTTAAGAGTATTCAATTAAGAAGCAGAGTGTTGGGCTGGATATGTTTTTAAAGCAATGAAACTGTTCTATATATTTCCTTAAAAAAAAAAAAAACAGTTTAAATGCAAAGAACTAACTATGTCAAAATCAAAGACATAGAAAAGATCTACCATGAAAACTCTAAACAAAATAAAGCTGATCAAAGAATATTACCATGGATAAAGATCCATTCATAATGTTCAAATTGTCACTATATTAAGAGGACTGACCAACCCTAAATATTTACATACCTAAAAAGAACTTTAAAATACATGGTTCAAAAATGACAGAACTGACAGAAAAAACAGACAAACCTACAATTATGTAACAAAGCTTCAAGACAAATAAATTTAAAATAATATAAATAAAAACAGACATTTATTAACTTATTAATAGTTAAAAGAGAATTAAAAAAAGTGAGAAGGTAATTTCTTTATATCAATTAGCTGATTAGTTAGCTGATTTATAGAGAAAATGGACCATTTTACTTTTAATCTGTAATTATACCTGATTTGCCCATTTTAAGTACAGCTAAAAAATAAAACATACATTTTTAAAACCAGGAAAGCAAATGTGTCTTAGCCATTTAAGTTTAAAACTTTTAATTGTGGTTCACATTACTAGAAAACTATTTAAGTTGATTCTTTGGTGCCCCTAATCTATGTCCAATAAGGTAGTGTTAGATGTATTATAAACATCAAAAAGTAACTGAATTTTGAAGGTTTGGCTAAAAGAAAGAAACATCTCACTACTGACATGTTGATATAATAATATTTTGGTTATGTTGGGTTGAATAAAATATATTCAGTTAAGCCCTAGCTGGTGGCACAGTGGATAAGGCATAGGCCTGTGAAACCCAAAGGTCACTGGTTCGATTCCCCAGCCAGGGCACATAACCAGGTCTCCAGCCAGGTCCATAGCTGGAGGCAGGTGAAAGATAACCATACATTGATGTTTCTTTCCCTCTCTGCCTCTCTCTCTTCCCCTCTCTCTGAAAAATAACAAATAAAATATTTTTTTAAAAAAAAAGAATGGTCTTTAAAAATATATATATATATAATATATATATATATATATTCACTTAAAACACACCTTTGCATACTTAAAATGTTTTTAAACAAAAATAAAGGAAAACAGGCAAAGTAAATAAACAAATAGAAATAATTCACAACTTTAATTTGAAATTTTAATATCCTTCTTACAATAATTCATAGCACAAGTAGAGTATCAATAGTGATATGAAATACTTGAGCAACATTATCAACAAAATTGACTTACTTGATATTTAAAGAAATCTCCCTCTAACAAATGCAAAATGTGTGTTTTTTCAGGTACACTTTGAGTGTTTACCAAGATGAACTATATTCTAAGTCATAAATAGTATCATTTGGCAACAGATTTAGAACCATGAAAAATCACTAATCTAAAAGGAAATTTCTCCTTTAGCCTCATGTAGGTAAAGCTGATTTTCTGTGATTTGCATCTAAAATATTGTGAATAGTAAAATCCCATAGCAAGTATTTTGATCAGAGCTGAGATTGGAATATAGGCTTATCATTTCCAGAAGCTTTCATCTCACTGTTTACCAATTTTTTGATAGTGTTAATTTCATTTTTTTTAATTTGACCTTTCCATCTCAAGCTTACCTTTTTTCCCTTTTTCTCATCTTCCTGAAAATTTGCTACCTTTTACCCACATTTTCCCACCTTTTAGCCACATTTTCCCAAAGCTAAATGTAGACACCCAAGTAGTACGTAGCTGAGTAGTTCCAAATTGGTAGAAGAGTGGTCTTCATGCTTTAAAGAATTGAATTAAAGCTTTTAATTCTCCACAGAAACAGTCACACACACACACACACACACACACACACACACCAATGTATCCCTTCGCAAAATTTCGTAGATTCCACATTAAGAATTTTTCTTATAAGCAGAAAGATCAAATTCTAATTCAAAATGACTTTTATCATTCACTATTATATTTTATACTTTATTTTGAGAAATTATAATACTAAAATTACTAGAAATTAAAAAGTACTTTTATATTAATTTTTATTTTTTACATAGCACTTACATAAGTTTTTAAAAGTCCACAACATTTTATTTATTTATCTGTAGATCCTATAAGGTATATAAATAGACTAATAGACTGCTCTAAATCAACAGCTCTACAAGAGGTGACTGTACTAGATTGAACTACTGAATCACTGTTATTCTTCTTTTAAATTCCCCTTCTGTGTCTAAAATATTGAGTCACAAGTGACAGTAACCTTGTGGAGTACTATGCTTATTGTTACAAAATGAACCTAAACAACTTTAATGGGCACCACATTAAAAACAAAAAACAAAAACCCAAAGACAATTAGCTGAATACTGTGGAACAACTGCACATGCAAATAACAATCCTTTGTGTTTCAATACAAAGAAAAACATGTATGATAATAGTAGTGTTTTTCCATTTTCATATATGTTCATTAAGATGTTCTTATTTGACTCTCACAACAGCCCTACAAAGAATAGGTGGTTATTGTTTTATTTAAAAAGTAAAATTGTTCCAAAAAATCCCATTAGTTTCTACCCTGTGTCATACCCTGTGTCATAAACAGTAAATTTGAAACAAAAACATTTATAAATCTGAATGTTATTTGCTGGTACATAAGTGACATAAAGTATGGTTTAAAAGGAACTCAAACAGAATTTAGAAATCCTTAGGTTATTCTTACAACAATAAATAAAGCAGACTGTTCTTAGTAGAAGAGCACACAGATAATTTTTAATCAAACTGTCTCCTCGACGTTATCTGTCTTTTTACTATCACTTGCAGCAAGAAAGTCCTGGCACATCTGAGAAATCATAAAATAAACTCCCAAATATAAAATTTAATGAGAAATCAAATAACATAAACCAATCTCATAAAAAAAGAAATGAGGAAACAAAATAAAAAACAGCCAAGATAAAGAAACCTGACTTTAGTACTCTTGATGGTCTTCCAGTTCACAGCCTGCTATAAAAAAATCACTACAATTAATGGATCTAGGGCTGAAATATTTAGAGAATGGAAGGAGATATTTCCACAGTTATTTTTGCTGAGCTGATGATACAGTTTGTGACAAGGCATATAGAGAAATACCAGCACCATAATGTATGAATTAACCAACTTTCTATTTTTGTATATTTTAATACTAAAAGTCAAATGCAATGTAGTAATGATACAAGTTCCAAATAAATGGATGTTTCATATGGTATCTAAAGAAGCCTCTAGTACAGCGCACAGATAATTTGGGTTTGCATATCAGCCTCTCAACTGATTAGCTCTACTGTGATCTCTGCAAGGTTGTTTCACTTTTCTGGCCCTATCCTTCTTCATCTAAATGAATGGGCTTATACTAATAAATTAAACATGCCAATTGTAAAAGACAGTAGGCAAAATATGAAAATTACATTAAAGATGTATACTTCAAAGAAATATAATTCATTACCAGTTGTAATTGTACATGAGTGCTTCTAATTATAATAATTATGATGAATATTTATTCAATTAACATGTACTGAGAAATTGTCATGCTACCTCTGTTAGGCACTATATGATATCAGATATTCTGGAAAGGGAAAGATATAAAAATACATGCAATTTATAGTACACTCACACAGAAATAAATATTATTATTTTAAAGTAATGCTATGACAATATGAGCATTACAAAGTTACATTTTTTCCTGATTATAAAAGTAAAAATTACAGTTTTAAAAAGATGAAAATATTTATAAAATATAGACAAAAATTATTTGAAATATAGAGATAGCCCCTAATAACATGTTTCAAAAAATTATTAATGTGATAAATACACATCCATTTTAAAGTCAAATAATACTAAAAGTCTTCCACTGAATAGCAATCTTCAGCCCTACATAGATCTTCCTATCACCCAGTTTTGAACCATTTTTAATGTTAATTTTGTTTTTTCTGACCTTTATTTCCCCATATCTAAATAAGGTATTATCATTTATTGATTTATTGATTTATCAGTACACTATATATTAATTTAATTTTATTTAATATCAGGATTTAAGTCTTGTACTTATCCTTTCTTTTTCTTATCCATACATTCCTTTGAGTTTTATTTATTGCTGATGTAAAAAATTATCACAAACTTAGTGCATTAAAGATCACAAATTTATCATTTCACTGTCCTATAGGTCAAAAGTCTGGTAGGTCAGCTAGTTTCTTTGCTGAGGATCCCAAAAGATCAAAATCAAGATGTTGGCCAGCCTGGGCTCTTACCTGGAGAATCTTGAGGAGAATCCTCAAGGTCTTTCAAATGGCTTACAAAATTCAGCTCCATGGTTATAATCTTTTTTTTTTCCTTGAATGTCAATAGGGATTGTTCTTAATTTTTAGTTTGCTTTTTTTCCAGTTCAGGCAAAATGTTCCCTTTATATTAGAATAAGAAAAACAGAGATGTGAACACCAAAAATAGGGGCCATTATGTTACTAAGTTGCTAACTGCCATGCAACTGGAGGTTTACCATGCAACCTCCATTGATCCATAACACTCTCACATGCAAAATATATTTATTCCTTTCAAACTTTCTAAACTTCAGCTTTTTAGGGTATTTACTCAAAGTCCATAATCTCATCATTACATATCAGCTCCAGGCAAAGAACAGGCTTCCATATACGAGCCACTGCTCACGACTCTCAGGGTACAATTCCTCTCCAATTGTGGACCTGTGAAACTTTAAAAAAAAAAAATTATCTTTCCAATATCCAATAGAGGGGCATACATGAGATAATAGATTTCTGATTCCATCATGGAGAAGGGGAAAGGTTTTGGCATCCATCCAGGTAGACTCCAGCAATAGCACCTTCTTTTTTCCCCAGAAAATTATGTCTCTGATTATTTTTTAAAGTTTATTTTTCACCCTGGCTGGTAGCACAGTGGATAGGGTGCCAGCCTAGGAACCCAAAGGTCGCGGGTTCGATTCCCCAGCCTGGGCACATAACCAGGTTGCAAACCAGGTCTCCAGCCAGCTCTGTGGCTGGAGGCAGGTGAAACGCAACCATACATTGATGTCTCTCTCCCTCTCTGCCTCTCTCCCTTTCTCTTTCTAGAAATAAAGAAGTAAAATCTTTAATAAAATAAAATAAAATATTATTTTTCAATTAGGGTTTACATCCAATATTATATTAGTTTCAGTAGTACAACATAATGGTTAGGCAATCATATACTTTACAAAGTATTCCCCCAATATTTCTAGTACTCATATGGCTCCACACATAGTTATTACAATATTTATTAAATATACTCCTTCAGCTGTGCTTTACATCTGTGTCTGTTTTGTAACTACCAGTTTTACTTCTTAATTCCTTCACCTTTTTACTGAGTCCCCCAAAACCCTTAGCCTCTGGCAACCATCAACCTTTTCTCTGTATCTATCAATCTGTTTCATTTTTATATGGTTTATTTTGTTTTGTTTTTTTAGAATCCCCATATGAGTGAAATTATATAGTATTTATCTTTCTCCAACTGACTTATTTCACTGAGCATGAAATAAGGTCCATCCACACAGTCACAAATGGTAAGATTTTACTCTTTTTTATGGATGAGTAATAGTCCACTGTATATCCATACCACAGTCTTTAATCCATTCATTTATTGATTAGAATGTGGGCTGCTTCCATATCTTGGCTTTTGATATTATCTATAGTTTCTTTATTAGTTTTGAAAACTTGGGATACAGTTTGGTTTCTCGATTGTGCCCTCTAAGTCATGCTTCCTTTTCCAGTGAAAGATAGTATTTGTTTGCAGAGAAGCTTTATCAGCCTGATCACATCTAGTAGAATTTGGGGACTCCAGCAGTGTTTTTATTTTGCATCCTTCCTGTCCCTTGCAGTCCAAAATGGCAGATTTGCTGAAGTAAATTTTTCAAAACTTTTCTCTGTCTCTCATGGGTTTCACTGAGGGCCATTCCATTAAGGCAAAAGCCACACCTGCAGATTTTTTAGGCAACATCTCCATTTTGGCCTCCTGCTGAGATGGCTGAAGGACAGTGCCATTAAGCATGCTAGAGGGTCTTTAATTTGATTGAGAGGATCTGTGAAACATACTTTCTAATCTTGTGAAAGAAGCCTCTATTTGACTGACTACTCTGACCTTTTTACCTTTCTGAGGTTTTAACAAAATGTTGTGCAGCTAACCTCTTGGCCTTTTCTCTAAGGATGCTTTCCAGACAGGAAATCTCTTAATGTTAGTATTTTTTCCATTTGGAGAGATTGAGAGCTTTCAAAATTATTCCTGTTCCCTTTTTGTATAATAGTCTATCTACCTCTCTTCTTTCCCATTCTACTATAAACATCGAGAAGAAATCAGGTATCATCTTCAACAACTTTCTTGGAAATCTCCTTAGCTATTATATAAGCAAATTATCACTTAAATATCCTGATTTTCACATAACTGTGGGAGGTAATTTTGCGGCTTTTCTGCCACTGAATTACAAAGATGCCCCCGTTCTTTAAATTTTCAGTAGTAGATTTCTCATTTCCTTTTGAGTCCTCCATGGTAGCTTCCTCCCAATCTAAATCTCTACTAGAAATCTGTTAATGTAGGCTTTTATCATGTTCCTCAAAATTCTTCTAGTTTCAGTCCATTGCTCAGTTCGAAAGTCACTAACAATTTTCGATCTTTGTTACCACAGCATTTTACTTCTGGTACCAAAATCTATTATGTCTTCTATTGCTTCATAGCAAATGATTGCAAATGTAGAAACTTAAAGCAATACATTTATTATCTCACAATTTCTATGGGTCAGTGTTTGAGACATGTCTTAGTTGAGTCATCTGCTTGAATTCCTACAAGGTTGCAATCAACCTATCAGTCATATGTATCTTTTGCTTTTGGGAACTGATCACTTAGAATTTTTAAACTTTACAAATTGCTGGAGCACTGTGTAGTTTATATTTGAAATACATGAATTCATGTGAAGTCACTATTATTATAATATTTTGCCTTATTAGTAGTAAACCTCTTGAGCTAAGTGACTTGGTATTGAATTAAATTGTTTTTCAAAGTTGACATTTTGATAGCTTGTATTTCATATCATGATTTGATAAGTTTATCTTTTCATGAATCATAGTTCATTTTGAAAGTTATGGTTTCTGTCCTAGTTTATAAATGGATCAGCATAGTAATCTCTGGGATAACAATGTAGGATAGAGTAGGATAGAATCCAGAATGATTCTTCTTATTGAAAAGGCTAAGACTGTATTTTGAATTTTCTGTATAAGCTCAACTTATTTTTAATTTTTCTTTGTGATGAGAATAAAAATAAATGTATATTCTATACATCAATATATCTCTCTATATATAGTAAATGATAAATAAATGTGTATTTTATTTATATACATAGTCAGGGATTGCATTGATTTTCTCCAGTGAAGTTGCTGTATCCAAAAACCACAGATATAATTGATACCAACACCTAAATAAGTTGTTTATTTTGTACTATTATTTTCCACACCTGTTTTGTTTTTTCAATGGCCAAATAGGCAAGTTGAATGTGAATATATAAGAATCTATGTGTGATAAGAATCACCACATTTCTCAAGTTATTGGCAATAGTTTCAGCAATTTTTCCAATGTAGTCTTGCTTTTAGTGTACCATCTTATCAGGGCATTCATAGAAAACTTTTATAACCTTCCCATCATAATAATCATTTCATATTCTTCCCATCCTCTCTATGAAGGTCAGTGAGAAGTGCAGAGATTCTGTCAGTAACCAAGTATATTTATTCCCTACTCTGCTTTCTGGGACTGGGTAAACAACCACAAGATTCATCCATGGTCCCATTGAACTCCTGTTAGACTGACTTAGGTCAATCGTCTATCAAACTATGAGTTAGTGTTGTCATTTGACTACACTAACTCATGGCTTGTGTCATTTAGTGTCTTTGAAAATAAGCATGAAAGCAGAGTCAATATTAAGTAACTCTAGGAATGTCTGGGGATTTTCTTTCACCAGTGTATAATCAACTTGGTGATTATGTCCCTTTTGGAAATTCTTAGGTGAAGATTAATGGTCTAATTCTGTGGCCATCTTGTAGAGTGCTCCCATACAAGATCTAAGCCTCCTTCTCTAAGTGATACTAATCTGTGAAGTAAGCTTAAGCCTGGACATAAGAAAAGAGTATATCAATCCCCACAATATTAGCTATATTCTGATTTCTAAACAGTTGACCTAGAATTTCTACCTATGTATGTCAAACAGAACCATATCTGGCCACTCATTTAAGAATCCCATACCCATTAGTCATTGTCATAAATCTGTGTATGTCAAAAAGTTTGGTTCCTGTGATATTCTTTTAACTTACTTTATTACTTGCTTCTATCTTATCTGTGATGTTTAAGCACTGGCATCAAGCTCTATCATTTTGATATTCCATTTTTTCCCCATTGAATTTGTGAAATTCAGTTCCATTACAGCATCCTTTCTCATCTTTTTTTTTTTTTTTTTTTTTTTTTTTTTTTTTTTTTTTTTTTTTTTTTTTTTTTTTTTTTTTTTTTTTTTTTTTTTTTTTTTTTTTTTTTTTTTTTTCACTTTATTTCTGACCCACAGGGGAAAAGCACCAGAAATCTCTTTAGTTACACTTCTGACTTCTTCAACAAAGGGAATGGCCTATTTTACTGACAAGAGTGTAGTTTAAGTAGTTGGGCAGGTTTTTTATAACAGATGCCTCTTAGTATCTCATTTCTGAGAGCTTTCTGGTATGACAAGAAGTTTTTGGCTTAACTAAAACAGTTAACTAAACTGTTTTGCTAAAGGCCACAATTGTATCCAGGCTTCAATTATTAAACCAAATTAACTAGTAATGTCAGCTCCAATGACCAAAGCTGCAACTTAAATACAAATCCTAGTTAAGTGAACCCCTGTCAAAAATGGGCCCAGAGGTAATACAAAGTACTGAGTTGGGAAGATGTTGTCTGCAATGACAAAAGACATTCAAAGAAACACTGAGTTTCAAAGTTCTTAGACTCATTCATGAATGTGGACATGTGGCAATCCCATGTCTCAAGTTTCTGCTGTCTTTTCAATAGTACCCATACATCAGTGTAAGAGAGCTAGTGGAATTAAGCCTTTAAGTGCTCTTTCAAAGTCTGGAATTCATCCAATCAGATCCTGGCTTTTATCTTCATATGCGAGAGAACAGATTCATTTAAGTTGCCATTGAGGCATTCTGATTGTCAACACATATTCTTAATTAAATGTTAATAAGTTTTCATTTCTATTTGTATGTTTGTGGGATCTCTGGGGCTAACCCAAAAGGTGGTATGACTGGACAATTTTTATAACCATTAAAATTGGCACAGTGGTTGGTTTTCTTAGCCACATGATCTCCCAAAACCTGGTCCTCTACATGCACTTTATGCCCTTTACCTAATGCTGCCACCAGAGATAAGGATGAGGCATGCTTCATTTTCTCTAAGCAAGACAATTATTCTTTTGTTGCTTGAAAGTATGAAGCAACCTAATCCCTGAATATGTATTGAACTGTTTATTTTTTTCTGACCATTTCCAAAACCAATCACTTACCAATTAGCCTTTCGTTAAGAAAAAATGGCACACTTAAAACAAGATAATTTTTTAAAGTTTCATTGTAAATTTATAAAAATAGCAATGTAAGATAATCAGGTCACTATTCTTGAACCAAAAGAGACAACAGGAGCCCTGGCTGGTAGCACAGTGGTTAAGGAGCCGGCCTGTGAACCCAAAGGTCGCAGGTTCGATTCCCCAGCCAGGGCACATAACCAGGTTGCAAACCAGGTCTCCAGTCAGGTCTGTGGCTGGAGGCAGGTGAAACGCAACCATACATCAATGTCTCTCTCCCTCTCTGCCTCTCTCCCTTCCCCTCTTTCTAAAAATAGTGAAATAAAATCTTTAAAAAGAAAAATAAAAGAGACAACAGAAGGAAGAAGTTACCTTGAATTCTGATGGACACAGTAGTTGTATTAGTTTCAATACCAAAAACTGGGTGGCATAAAACAACAGAAATGTAATCTCTCACAGTGAGGGAGGCTAGAAGTTCTGAAACCAAGATATAAGCAGGGCGATTCTCTCTCTGATGGCTTTCAAGGGACATCCCTCCCTGCCTCTACCTAGCTTCTAGAGATTATTGGAAATCTTTGCTATTTGTTGGCCTATAGACAAATGGCTCCAATCTCTGTCTTTATCTTCACATGGCCGTGTTCCCTGTGTGTCTTTCTGCCTCTATGTCTCTTCTTTTCTTCTTATAAGAACACTAGTTATATTAAATGTAGGGCCTACTTTATCTCAATATGACTAATTATATCTACAAAGACCCAATGTTCAAATTAGGTCACATGTGGACTTCTGGAAATGAATAAATTTGGAGGGACATTATTCAGCCCAGTATGCACTTGAGAAAGGCTTTATCCTTCCATATAAGTGAAGTAACTAGCTTGAGTTGACCAAGAAATTATGGAGCTAGGAAAATAATTATGTTGATTCCACTCTTTTCCCTCCACTTAATGTTCTGCGAGGCTCCCTGTTGGCCAACAGCAAAGGAATCCAGAAGTTGTGGAAGCCATATTATTCAACTACTTAGCAAGAGAGCCAGGTAGAGAAAAGTAAAAAGGTTATCTTAAAGTGCAAAAAATATCTAGTGCGCCCCTAAAGGGACCCCAGAAATTGAAGTGAGTGGAAATCACTAGATTTCCATACAGATATGGAAAAGGAGTTCAAAAGTAAGTTTACTGATGGAATAGAATGACCAAGCAAGAAGATATAATCTGAATTTTGTAAGCAAAGTAATACAAAGTTATTGTTGATAGAATTCATCAATTTTTTTTTTTTTTTTTTTTTTTTTTGGAGTTTTGTCTATCTTTTAACTTCTCAAGAAGCGGAAACCATTGAGTACTTGAGAGAATTAAAAAGATTTGACCTGGCTGGTGGCTTAGTGGATAGGCATCAGCCTGAGAACCCAAGGTCGCTGATTCAATTCCCAGTCAGGGCACATAACCAGGTTGCAAGCCAGGTCTCTAGCTGGTCCCATAGCTGGAAGCAGGTCCCATAGCTGAAAGGCAGCCATACACGGATGTTTCTCTCCCTTTCTTACTCCCTCCCTGCCCTTCAATCTAGAAATAATAAAATATTTTTAATAAATAGATTTGAGAGAAACCAACTAAATTCACATCTTTTGAAAATCTAATACTGAGAAAGTCCAGTGCAGTTATACACTAAGCTGAGAAAGAAAGGCAATTAATTTTCTAAAGATGCTTAGCAGTAGAGAAGCAATGACACAAACAGGTACTCAAAAACTGAGTATGAGAGTATCTTCTCAAGTTCTGATCTTCAAGTCAACTAAAACAATCTTTTGAGGATTCTTTTAAAAATGATTGTCAATGTGGCTTTTAAAAACTTACCTATTATCCAAAGTGAGTAACCATTTTTAGTTAAAAATATACTCATTTTTTTTAAAAAAGTGGATATCTAAGTTTAGATAATGTAAATGAAACATCCTCTAATGTATCATCTCCCTGTGCCACACTAAAATACTAGGAATACTAAACAATAAAACACTCATATTAACACTGGAAAACTTAGACTAGCAGTCATCAATTCATTAGTGTCTGTGAATAATGTCCATTAGGAGCAAGATACAGTGTCATTTTTCTGTATACCTCAGCCCCTCACTTAGGACACTAATCAAGGAAAAGGTAACTTTTTTGATTCACCCTAACTCTGTTACATTAACTAAAAGACACATTTCTCTATCAACCAGACTCTCTATTTAGGAAGACTACCTTCTTAAGTAGCCATTGTCCATTTCCAACCTTATGATTCCCTTCCTTTCTACATGCACTCAGACACTGCCCATCTCATGATTAGGGAGAGAAGAGAACATATATTAAACCTTGGCATTTTCATAGGGAGCTCTGTAAATGATCAAAGAAAAAATATGTTATGAAGGATGTAATATCCCTCTTTTTCAGAAACTAGAAAATATCCTTAGTTTAAACAAAAGTTTATAACAAAATATACCACAACTATGAAGGTCACTGGAATACATAGTTATGCTATTTTTAATTTCTTTGTGACAAATTTCTGGATTTTCAAAATTTTCTAGACTATACCTACATATCTTTTGTAATTAAGTATAATAAAACACACTTAAAAATAAGTAAATGGACAGAAAAGGAAGAAATTGAATAACAGAAATAGAAGTAAGGAAAAGATAAAAAGGAAAAACCCCTTGTCTAAATGATATTATGGCATTATCAATTTTTTTAGAAGTGGTTGAAAAGATCCTTGAGTGTAGAATAATCTTTACCACACATGATGATTCTTGAATTTGTGCCTCAGAACAATATTTATTAAAAACCATACCTTAACCACATCTTAATTCTCTGATGTTTTGCTCACAACTTAATAAATGAAAGCTCCCTGCTGCATGAAATTTGGTTTTCCAGAACCACATCACAGTATAATTTACCTTGTCATTTTTTGGAGAGTTTTGGCCAACCTAATATGAAATGTTATTTTTAATTCAGTTGTTTCACTCATGCTTCAAAATATAGATCAATCATTTTAAGGAATCTTCCTGAGATTTATACTTTGTGGTGACATCTGTTTTCTGTTAATTATTTTTAGATTGTTTTATTATTTTTAGAGAGAGAGGAAGAGAGAGAGGCAGAGAGGGAGAGAAACATCAGTGTATGGTTACCTTTCACCTGCCTCCAGCCACGGACCTGGCTTGCTACCTGGTTATGTGCCCTGGCTGGGAATCGAACCAGCGACCTTCGGGTTTGCAGGCTGGCACCTTAGCCACTGTGCTACCAGACAGGGGGATTGATTGCTTTTATGTTAAATTTTGTCTTCAGCATGATATGATAAAAATAAAATTTGACATTGTATTTACATCCAGATTTACCATAAGTGCTATATTTGTATTCCTTTAACCTTGAGGAAGAGCCAATAAAAATTTTAGCTCCCTAACAAATAAAATCATATTAGATAGATACAGCATTATATTTAAGTAAAAAATAAGAAGGAACTCATTTACACACTATCTTTAAAATGATGTTTTAACATAGCTTAAGGGATAAAATTCAATTTTTCATTACAAAGATACT
This sequence comes from Noctilio leporinus, assembly GCA_004026585.1. Classification (NCBI taxonomy): domain Eukaryota; kingdom Metazoa; phylum Chordata; class Mammalia; order Chiroptera; family Noctilionidae; genus Noctilio; species Noctilio leporinus. Next base: position 133,143 of record PVIW01003059.1, on the reverse strand, counting down.
TTTATGGCCTCAGCAAAAACAGACACATTTGAAATTTTATTTCATCATTAGTATTGAGGTGAGGTTTACATTCTTGGGAAACTAAACATAAAAATGAAGTCTCCTTTGTTCTCTGTTTTCTAACTAGAACTAAATTGCTAATATGAACACTGAATCTATGATCATGAGCACAAGGAATAAAGATTATACAGACTTAACACATTGTTGACCAGCAATTTTACACAAAAGCTAATGCAAGTGCAAACATAAGTTAGCTCATGTAGCAAACTATATCTGTCTGTTCATTAACACATTGTTGATTGGCAGTTTTATAGCAAAAGCTAATGCAAGGGCAAGCACGAGTTCACTGTTATCAGTCAGCAATGTTTAGGTTTGAAAACACCAGTTGTTTCATGACCATTCAACAATGTGTTAAATTTAATTCCAACCTTTGCCTTTGTGGTCTTGCATTTTGTCTACTACATATTTGTGGTCACCCAGCCATAAACATTCTTAAATTCCTCTTCTATTTGTAATTGAGAAGGAATTAACCAGTATTGAGTATTTTTACATCAATAAGCATTTTCTTTTAAATTTTCTCAATATCTAATGATGAAACACACATTTAAAAATTAATTTCCAATTTCTACAATGTTTAACAATATCAACATAGCAAACTGATATTAAAAACTGTACTACTTAATAAATGCTTATTAAGTCATTGAACATTTTCTCTAACTACTTATCAGGCATTTCTCTAAGTGTTAAGATGCATATGAATATGAATATGTCAAAAAGCTCCTACTCTTAAGTAATTCATAATCTAGTAAAAGAGGAAACTAGCATGTACATAATCAATGCAATTTAATGAATACTATTATGGATATATGAACAATGATCAATAAGAACACAGATAAAGGAATGTTTAACTCGGCCTCTAAAGGGTGAGGAAAGATTTAACCAACTTTATAGTCAATTGATATTTGACAGAAGAAGCAAAACATACAATGGGCTAAAGATAGTTTATTCAATAAATGATATTGGGAAAATTGGACACATACATGCAGAAAAATGAAACTAGACCACCTTTTTACAACACACGAATAAATTCAAAATGGATCAAAGACTTAAATGGTCTATGCCTGAAACCATAAAAATCCTAGGAAAAAACACAGGCAGCAAAATCTTGGACATTGCTTATAGCAACTTTTTATTGGATATGTCTCCTCAGGCAAGGGAAACAAAAGAACAAATAAACAAATGAGACTACAGCAAACTAAAAAGTTTTTGCACAGCAAAGGAAATCATCAACAAAATAGTAAGATAACCCACAGAATGGGAGAACATTTTACTGATATATCTGATGAGGGGTTAATATTGATGCCCTAATTTTATTAGATTGAGACTTTCTGGTAGAATAATTTTTCTCCCCAGCTTCCTTCTCTCACCTGGTTTTATGACACAGCATCCTGAAATTCTAAGCTCAAGGAGAACAGAGACTAAATAAAGTCTTATTTAAAGGCATGCCCAAAAGTATGGACAACAGCCTGATGATTGCTGGGAGGAGTGGAGTATAGGGGACTAAATGATAATGGAAAAAATATAATAAAAGATAACTTAAAATATACTGTGTATAAAACTGTTGTCCTGAAAAAAAAAAAAAGAAAGATTTAACCAAGAAAATAATATTTACCCAAATTTACTCTTGAAGAAGTCATATATTAATTTTTTAGCCACTTTTTTTTTTGGAGAACCCCTATATTCCTAACACTGGTCTAAAAATTAAAGGGATGTCTTTTTTTTTTTTTTTTCAAAAATATGGAATGCTTCACGAATTTGCATATCATCCTTGCGCAGGGGCCATGCTAATCTTCTCTGTATCGTTCCAATTTTAGTATATGTGCTGCCGAAGCGAGCACAGGGATGTCATTTTTAATATATTTAACCTCTGATTCATTACAATTGAATATAGAAGGCATATGAGTTATATACGAGATCTGTCCTAAAAATATCGGACAAAGTATTTTAATTATATTGACATTAGCTTGAGACCCACATAATCTTTTCAATGGATATACACTTACAAAGTGAAGTATATTCTTTGAAGATACAGAAAGAGGATCTATCAAAATACGTATGTTGGTCCCCAAATTTACCCTTAGAAAATACTGATTAAGCTTGGTGGAGTTTGTTAAGCAAAGTAAAGGATGAGGTCAAGAAAGTAATATGTACACAAAGATCATTTGGTGAAAGGAAGTAAAACACACTCAGCGTACAGATCTTTAAAAACTGACAACTACAACAATCAGAAACCTTGGAGTGAAGCAGCGTAGTGAAGGATAATAATGTAAGATGAGCTGAAACCCTCATCAGGACCAGATAGCCAAGACTTTAGGCCACGTTGAAGAGCAATGGAAAACTTTGCATAGGGTTCTACCACTCAAAGAGAAAGATTTTGTACAATCCTGATATTAAAATAAAAGAGCATGTGGCATGGTTGAATTTCGTTAACATAACGTGGAGATTGAGAAGTCATGAAGACAGCCCTAGCATTCCCTTCAGCTTGAAACTTGACCTAGGCTTCCTCCTCACTCAAGGCTCCTGACCTTTTCCTGGAGCATTTACTTTAAAAACTTGTAAATTCTTTCTCTGCTTCTTTGAGATGGAAATCTTTTAGTAAGTTTCATGCCAGTTTTTCAACCCAAAAATGTCTTCGTCAAGGATCTGTTTCTTTGCAATATAACCATCAAGGCAGATAGTATCCTTATATCTCCCACTTTCTGTGACAAGGCAGTTAGGAGCCACCCCTAAGGTAGTAGTATGGAGGCCATTCACATTCCATTGGTCCTGGCATACCAGAAGTTGTATGGAAATATGCAAAACTATAACAAGAGCATCTGAACCACTTGAGCATTTTACTTTTGTTTTCTGGGACTGCAAATGTGCAGTAGGCTGCCAGACCCCCTAAAAATTATAACAGTTGTAGCAGGCTCCGAACCTTTTGTAGGTCTTCTCTATCCTCAGACGTATTTTTTTTCTAATTAATGCAAGTAGGTGGTTACCACTTCCTACTCATCTAATTTAATTAGTGTGCCATCAATATAATGGCTTACAATAGTGTTCTGTGGAATATCAAGATAGTCAAGATCCCTTTAGGATTTGTTATGACTGAGAAAATGAGAGTCAGCATCATCTTGAAGCACTGTGAAATACTGTTGTTTTAATTGCACAAAGGAAACAGGCTCTGGTTATTGTTGTTGATAGACATGGATAGAAGAGTCTCCTGTCTCAGGTACCCTAGGTACCAGAATCTATTGGCTATTTCAGTAACAAAATTGCATCTAACATCACAGCTGCAATTAGCATCACTGCCTGATTAATTTGATGAGTATAGGGTCATTCTTCAGGTGAGTTGAATGTAAATGTTGGAGAACTCCCCAGCCTGCATCTTTCACTCTTTTAAGGTAGCATAAAAATAGATATCCAGGAAAAACAAAAAGAGCAACAGACAATGTTGCTGCAACCTGCTTCAAACCAAAAAAAAAAAAAAAAATAGATATCCGCTCAAGGTTGTTCTATTTATTTACTATTTTGCAAGGAAGGGAACAATCCCAGGTGCTTCCACTTACCCTTTCATATCATAACACTCACAACATGAGCCAGGAAACCAATGTGGAGATGCTGCAAGTTACCCAGTGTGTATCTATCACCTATGTGCATTCTGAGAATAGGAAAGTAATCATAACCACAGGATGCATCCACAGTTCCATTTGACCAACTATAAGACAAACTTGGTCCAGAACTCATCTCTTGACCTTTGTTAGCATTTGCTATGACTGTCTGATAACAGTGGCAGTAGGAATTTGCATTAGCTCAAATCTATTATCTATGAAGCCTTGAAAATCCCAGATATTTTACTTCCATGAGTGCACAGACACTCTGGTAAACAGCTGCAGATTTTTCTGGGGAAATGTTGGGCGAAGACTCATTTTCATCCACCCAATAATGAGCTGAAACCCTCATCAGGACCAAATAGCTAAAATTATTGTGAAGAAAATTATATAATAATTTTCTTTAAATGGATCTACATTCCACCTCAAATGATAGCCTGGAGTATGGGAACTGCCTTAGCTCTAAATCTGGAGAAGAGGCTGTGATTCCTGACTACAGCAAAGTGAATTGTGATTCTTTCCATTACTTTAAACTGTGTGTGTGTGTGTGTGTGTGCGCGCGTGCAGTAAATCCTCATTATCCACAGATTCCATATTTGTGAATTCACCTACTCAGTAAAATTAATTTGTACCCCAACATCAATCTTTGCTGGCTTTCTCAGTCATTTTTTAGACATGTGGGGAGTAAGGAAATTTTGAGTCACCTGAGGCCAACATTTGCTGCTGTTTGAAGAAGGAAATTTTCTGACTTCTTGTTTCAGCTCTTACATGTAAACAAATGTCCTTTTCACAGTATCTTTAATATCATGTTTCCCACATTTTCATGCTTTTGATACTGATTTTGCTGTTTAAAATGCCTCCTGAGTGTAGAGCTGAAATACTATACAATGTACTTGAACAATAAGGTTGAGATGTGCCTTATGGATAAAATACATGTCTTAGGTAAGATTTTGTATATGCATGAATTATAGTACTGATGACCATGAGTTTAATGTTGATAAATTAATACATATTAAATAAGTGTTTGGATAAGGTGCCAGTCTGTGAATCCGAAGGTCACTGGTTCAATTCCCAGTCAGGGCATCATAACCAGGTTGCAAGCCAGATCTCCAGCCAGGTCTGTAGCTGGAAGCAGGTAGGTAAAAGGCCACCATACACTGATGTCTCTCTCCTTCTCTACCTCTCTCTCTTCCCTTCTATCTAAAAATAATATTTTTTTAAAAAATATGTAAACAGAAGCACTCATAAAACAAGGTTATGCATTGATAAATTGATAAAAATGTGAATGGAGGCTTGCAGAAACCTAAGCTTGTACTTCCCAAAGGAAGAGTGGTTCAGGATTCCCTAATTCAGTGTTATGGTGACTTTGGACAACACAGTTACCACAAATAATGAACACTATGAGAATCAGCTGTGTGCACACATATATAAGAAACACCTTAGTAATCTACTTATCAGTTTCATTTTAAAGATACTGTGTTTGATTAGACATGGTAACAAATCTTTTTGTATGAAAGTCCTAATTATCTATACATGCCAGGTAGATTATTGTGGCAACTGTGCCCTTTCTTATCCCTTAGGGTTAAATGATACACCTGGCCTCTTCCTTTCCTGTTATTCTCAATGAACACAGAGAACCCAATTCCATTGTAACGACTCCCACCAACAACTCTGAACTGCAGAGAACATCCTCCACAGAGGTTTTAAGAATTTGAGAAAAGGTTCTTTTCTCAATGAATTTCTTAATACCTTGGTGGGGAGAGTCATTTGGGCCTTCTCAGATGATATGGGTAGGAAGTCTGGAATATCCTGCATATAATTGATCCATATTAATTATACCAAGTTCTTGGAGTTTTCTAACTCTTTTATCTACCATGTGGAAGGAAAGTTCCAGCATTTCAATCTCATTAGTTTAGGATTCCTATTCAGTCTGAACATTAAATACCTCTTACAGGTCTTTCTGGGTGAGGCACTTACAGTTCATTTAGCCTGATTAAGCCCTATATTTCATTTTTCTTTCTCTAACATCCTTAAAACCCATTTATATATACATATGCTTCCCGGACTCCTGTGATGGTGAGGTTCTGCAATTCTTTCAGTGCAGTGTATCTCTGCCTACCAGGCCTGTGTCACTCTCTGAACTATGTTGGGACTAACTTTAATGTATGGAGAGACGATATGGTGTGAGTATATTTCATAGGAAGTATGGGTGCACCATTGTGAAGTAATTCTCCCAGGTCAAATCACTGAAATGCCATTATGCAACTGGAAATCCTGGTTCACTCAAATGTGGGATAAGTATAGAGGGTTGCTTCCCCTAGCAAGGGAGGTTCATTGAATTTTGTGACTTTTTTAGTCTCATCTATGGTTGCCTGAATATGCATTTACCATTATCTCAGGATCTTGCTGCTTTGAAAATTTAACATAAGAGTGCATAACGTGGTTGAATATTTAATTGATATTTCATCTCTATAAGGCCCTAGGTTTTATATGTTTTTGTATATATTATTCTGTCACTGCAGGAGATCAGAGACTCCTTCAGAGCTGCTAAAACAAACTTTATTTTTTTTTACTTTCCACTCGTGTTTTTGTTTTTTTTTTTTTTGAGTTGGGCAACAGAAGCTTTCAATTTATCTTCCTCCCTGTGTATACCCTCACACTTTCAGCACTAGCTCTGGTATAGCATTCTCTGTAATCACTGCAGTTGCCAAAGTTAGTATCACAGCCAGTTGCTCCCACAACACCTTGCCCTCTACCTGCATTTCATCCCAGGTCACCACTGGTGATAATTCCCATAGTTCTGACACTTTTACAAGGTGCAGGCTCCCAGCACCCTATGTCCTTTTAGCAAGATGTTTACCGCAAACCCATTTTAAAGATCTGTTTCTTGGGACCACCTCCTGAACCAATTACTGTATGTCAGGATATCAAGAAGAAAGTGGGAGCACACTTTATTGTGGTCATTTGGGAAAGTATAACACAGAGACTGTGCACAAATGTGTGAGAAGGCAGTGAAGACATACAACAGTGAAACAACAACAATGAGGTGGGCTTATTGCCACTACGAGAGGTGAAGCAAACAGAGGGAGTAGGTACTGAAAACAAACCAAAAAAAAAAAAAGGACCTGTGGCAGATGTGAGCCATGGCCTTCAGTAGCAGGACACAATCTACAGTGACACGGCAGGGAGGAAGAGAGGGAATAACAGTCCAGACTTAACCTTCTCCCACTGTTCATTCATTAATCAGAGAATAAGTAGATGTCAGAAACAATGGAGCCAGTTGAGGTAGTCTGAACTGTTTAGGCTCCTGGGGTACAGATGAGAAGCGAAGAGTGCTAGCACAAGAAGTAATTTCATTTATTCAACTTAAGTAATTATATTAGGGACAGACTGTTGTTGTGATGGAGACCAAAATGGACTATGCCCTGCTTTTGCCCTACATTACAATGATGGAAACATAGAATGAATAGGTACATAAAAGAAAAGCTTGTGAAGGTGATATGACTATATAAAGGGAAAAAAAGAAAGAATTTTGGGTGAAAAGCAGGAAGACTTCATAGAATTGGCTCTTAAAGGACTTATAAAAATTCACTATATAGATGATCAAAGGAAAAGCCATTCTACACAGAGGAAATAATATGGATGAAAATAAAGAGGTATGAAAATGTGTGACAAAGAATGGTGGGAAGTTTAATGTGGTAGAATTTTAAAGCCTAAGGGGGGACAACTGAGAATATGATTTAAACAGGCCATCATCTTCTTTAAAAATGTTTTAAAATATATTACAAGTTTAAATTTTATCTTATAGGCAATGATAAAAAATGAAGTTTACTATGCAGCATCTGTGTTTGAAAATTATATTTAGACTTTCTTTGAAATGCTACCTTTATTAAATTACATTATCTACTTTTGGAATCTCTAAGCTAAGCAGATGGAGACTATAAAAAATTATATGACCATATCCTGAAAGGCAACTTTTTGACATTGAATTCAAGTTTTTTACATTTTCCAATAACCCAATAATCACCTGAGAGATTGATCTTAGAGAAACCAAGAATCAGGAAAGTCAAGCTCTTGTGCTTGTATAGCCTAGAACTATTTCCTTAGTATCTAAATAAACTCAGAATCTGTCTTTTATTTGATCCATTGAAAAAGATCCAACTTATATATCACCACATTGTTATTATTCCTTGCTTAGTAATAAGAAGAGAGGTATTGTGTCAATATAATGGCCATGGAAAATGCCATGTCATATGATTGCCTTGTACACTTGTTCTTTCTTTAGAAAAATAACTTGTAGTAAACACATTAATGAAAACTTAAAAAGTCAAGTGATTCTATTCAGATTACATCTCTAGTAAAATAGTTTTATGCTAAGTATACTTTGTAACATCATAAGAAAATTCTTTCCTTGCAGAGTCAATGGTCACTGTTTCAATTTTAGAATTATAAAACCTAATACATAATTACTTGCATATTTTACTTAAAATAACAAAGATGAATGCTTAAAAACTCTACAAACCTCAAAATTACCTTAAGGAGGGTAAAACAAAGAAGTAATGACAGTTCAGTCATAGATTCGAAACAAAGTGATAGCAAGGAAATATTAAAATAGAAAGCAAATCTAGATGACAGTTATCAGGTAAAATTTATTATACTAGTAAATGTAAATGCTAAAATCTCACATATTAGTAGAAAAAGATATATTGCATTTAAAAGCAAACTATTTGCTACATATAAGACATCCAAAATAGTGACTTATATCAAAAATAAATGAACGAGCCCTCACTAGTGGCACAGTGGATAAGGTGCTGGCCCACAAACCCAAAGGTCAGTAGTTGGATTCCAAGCCAGGGCATATAACCAGGTTGCAAGCCAGGTCTCCAGCCAGGTCCATAGCTGGAGGCAGGTGAGAGGCAACCATACATTGATGCCTCTCTCCCTCTCTGCCTCTCTCCTTTCCCTCTCTTTAAAAATAATAAATAACTTTTGCAACAACCTGGATGGAACTAGAAAGTATTATGCTGAGTGAAATAAGCCAGTCAGTGAAAGACAAATACCATATGATCTCATCCATTTCAGGACAATAATGAACAAAACAAACATATTAGCAAAACAGAAGCAGATACATGAATACAATGAATAGACCTTCAGTGGGCAGAGGGAATGGGGCGGCAGGGAAAGGGAGTAGTTTAGTCAAGGAACTAGCATGGAAGAACCATGGACATGGACAACAAGTGGGATTGACTTTGTGGAGGAGTGGGTGGGTGGGGAAGGGGACATAGGGAAGAAAAAGGGGATGAATATAATACAACAGTAAAACTAAAAAAAATAAAATAATAAAATCTTAAATGGGCAGAGACATCTGAAAAGTATCAATAATAAACAAGAATACAAACTGAAGTTTAAATCTGAATATGAATGTGAATTTTTGGAATACACCATTTTATGATATAAACAGATAATTTATAATGAAAAGAGCTACTGTGACAAATGAGGATGTACCTGGGTGACAGCATAAATGATTTAATTGTCAAATCAGAATCAACATGAATCATAGATCTTTCCAGTAGCAAATTTTACTAATAAATAAAAAGATACATAAGTGCAATGCATAAGAAATCATCCTTCTCTTGAAGAAATCTATTATGACTCAATATCCAATTAAAGTCTTTCTTTTCCATCACAATATTCTGATTTCACAGTTAATGTGTGAGAGTTATGGGTTTTGTTATTTTTTTTTTGGGGGGGGGGGTTATTGTTTTGTTTTCTTTTGAGAAATGCATGTGGAGGCATTGTTTATATAGAATATGCCTGTGGAACTTCTTCATTTTATATATATATCCTGTTCTCCGGCCATCCATACTGTCATAATTCCATATCTCCACATGTATTTAAAAGTAAACAGCATGGGCAAACCAGGCATGTTAGTTTCCTATCATTGCCATAATAAAGTACCACAAACAGAAACCTTAAACAACACAGTAAGATTATCTTACAGTTTCTATAGGTCAGAAGTCCAAGGGTCTTGCAGGGTTAAAATCAAGGTGTGTAATGGATACCTTACTTACTAGCGGCTCTGGGGAGAAATTTTTTTTTTTTTTTAATTTCATGGAGAGAGAAACATCAATCAGTTGCCTCTCCCACAAGCCCTGACCAGGGATGAAACCTACAACCCAGGCATGTGCTCTAACTAGGCATCGAACCAGCAACATTTTGCTTTGCAGGATGATATCCAGCCAACTGGGCTTCACCAGTTAGGGCAAGATCCACAATCTTATTTACATGTGCAAAGTCTCTTTTGTCATGTGACATAACCTATTCACAGATTCCTGATAATAAGGCATGGACAATTTTTGGAGAGCTGATTATTTGGCCTTCCACAACAGGTATATGATCTTAAAAGCATTTTATAGAGAGTAATATTCTTATATTGATACTCGTAACTGCCTTACTGTGAGAATCAGATCTGGTTGTTAGCATGCTTATCGGAAACTTGTCAAGGTCATTCCTTCTTGAGCATCCTAAGAGAAGAAGGAATAGCATATTAGCCTACTGTTAACCTTTATTTTTTTTTTTTTAATTTTCCCAAGCTAACCTAGTCCTTCAGGTTCCAAACAATATAGAATCAAAATATATGAAGCAAACTATACCAGAGCTAATATTTTTGGAAAATAGAATTAGCGAGCTTGAATCAATATACTCTTCTTATCTAAAGCCATCATTGTTTTTTTTCAAAACTACACTTTTTATTGAATTGTTAGTCAAACATTTACAAATATACCAAATGTTACACCATAAAACAAAACTCAACAAACCTTGTAAAGTTGAATAAGTAGATTCTGTGTTTGGAGATGAGGTCTGTTGGGAAGGAGTTAGGTTAAATGCACCTTAAGGTTGGGCCCTGCTACTATAAAATTAGTATCCTTCTAAGAATAGATGCTGGAGAGCTGCCATAGACACTCTCCCTGCACATACCACACACACAGAGGAAAGGCCAGATGAGCACACAGAAAAAACAGCTCTCTACAATCCGAAGAAAGAGCCTTTAGCAAACCCCAACCCTGCTGGCACCTTCATCTTCAACTTCTAGTCCCCAGAACTGTAAAAAAAAAAAATTAATTTCTGTTGTTTAAGCCACTCAGTCTTTGGTACTTTATTGTGGCAGCCCAAGCAGACTAATACACTTCACCCCTTAAATACTTAAAAATACTTTGTAATAGCTTTTGCGTTATAGAGAAACCAAAACCTGAAGTGTACAGCATATTGAAAGTAATATAATTCAAATACAGCTTATAAAAATATAAAAGAGGCCCTGGCTGGTGGCACAATGGATAAGAAGCTGGCCTGTGAACCCAAAGGTCGCTGGTTTGATTCCCCAGCCAGGGCACATAACCAGGTTTTAAGCCAGGTCTCCAGCCAGGTCTGTAGCTGGAGGCAGGTGCAAGGTAACCATACATGGATGTCCCTCTCCCTCTCTGCCTCTCCCTACCCCTCTCTCTAAAAATAATAAATAAAATATTTTTTAATAAAAATAAAAATATAAAAGATACAGCATTCATATGCCAAAGAATATGTGTTTTGGAGGGCAGGCAAGCATATATTCGTACTTTCGTACTTCTGGTGATTGTCACTACTCCTATATTTTCAGCCAAAGAGTTTCAAACAAGTTAACCTCAACTATAACCCCAGATGTGTGCCCTTGTTAAGCTAAATCCATTCATGCTTTATGTTCTCTTTGCCATAGCAATTGTTTCAAGGATAGCCATATGACCCACTCAAAAACACTTAGATTAAAAAAATGTTTGCTGAAACTCTCATGAAATAACAGCAGGTATTCTTTTCAACAGGACTTGAGTGAGCTGGATATAGAAGGTGGGTGTGACCACCTGCCAACACTGCCAGTGTAAGAAAGTTCACGGGCAGAGTTCAGTGGAGAAGTAACAGAGAAAAACAAGACTTTCTTGGAAGATTGTATTATTCAGGCTCCCCTGAATGCAACACTACTCTTGGGATTTAATAATTACAAAAACTAACTTTTTGCTTCAAACAGCTTGGTTTGGATTTTCTTTCACATTCAACCTAAAGTCTTTTTTTTTTTTTTTTTTTTTTTTTAAGATTTTATTTATTATTTTTAGAGAGAGGGGAAGTGAGGGAGGCAGAGAGGGAGAGACATCAATGTATGGTTGCCTTTCACCTGCCTCCAGCTACAGACCTGGCTGGAGACCTGGCTTGCAACCTGGTTATGTGCCCTGACTGGGAATCGAACCAGGGAACTTTGGGTTTGAAGTCTGGCACCTTATCCATTGTGCCTCCTGCCAGGGCTTCAACCTAAAGTCTTAAATAATGTAAAACTGAAATTATGCTCAGGGAAAATTCTATAACTTTTTCGCATAATATTATATCAGCAAATGTTCCATTCAGTCTTAATTAAAAGTAAAGTAAAAAGCAGAGGACAGGGTTTTTACTAAGGAAAACATAAAATCTATTAGAGAATGCAATTCTCAAAGCAAATATTACCCTTTGATAAAATGGAACAAAACCTGAAATAGCCTCTTTGATCTTGAAAAATGAATGCATATTTTTATTTGAAAGTCAAAACAAGATTGCTAAGTAATCATGGACAGTATGTATTCTAAAGACACAAATAACAAGATGTCATTTCTGTAGTTCTTAACCCACAGATAAAAGGTAAAGATTTCATCAAAGCAATAGCTATAATTGGATCACACATGCAACCAAAAATTAAAGCAATGATTTTAAGTTTGGAGAAAAAGTCTTCCTGAAAAATATGAGATCCCCAAAGCCTTGGTTGATTTGCTAGGGGGACTTTTATAGCAAGATATCTTAATAGTTTTAAGAATACTAACTGAGAATATAAAACTCTGATACAGAAAATGTTTTTTTGGAGCAAGGTTCTAAGTGAATGTTTTAAATGTAGACTTCATAAAGATAACAATAAAAGATGAAGAAATGCATTTCTACTCTTTGTTCCCTCTTCTTTCTTTTGATAGGCTACCAATAAGCATAGGCCTTCACTGAGAAGTGCTAAATTGTCCTTGGAATATTTTTAATATCTATTTCTCTGATCATTAGTTATTTTTCTATATAGACATTTGTTAATTGGAGGTTTAAAGACACATGCTTTGAAATTACAACAAGATAAAAAAATATCCAAAACTAGATTCATCTATTATTATTTTTAGCTTTACTTTTCATTTGAAGACCATTTTTAAGATTTCTATCATCATGATTTTTGCTTTTTTTTTTTTTTGGCCTCCAGCAAGCCCCATGTTAAGCATCTCTAAGCATATAAAGTTAACTGAAAAAAGTTTTTTACATTCTCAAAAATTGCTGAAAATTGAAACTGTAGATTTCTATATACATTTGTAAAGAAATGCACTTTTTATAAGGAGCTGAAAAAGCTTGTCTCCTGAATGCTTGAGGCCACTCAGTCAACCAGCTTGAATAATTCAAATACTTGGAAATTCACAAATAATCGAAGGCCAGATTCCAACTGCAGAAAATAGCACAGGAAAATCCTTTCCTGCATATTTCCAATACCATATGGTGAACTTCATTTTCTGTTCCTAGAGAACATTTTAACTCTGATGAATTTGTAATTATATCCAACTAATTAGCACAGTGCTTTTTTTTTTTTTTTTTTAACAATATTGCCCTTTCTTTTAAGAGGAAAAGAAATTCTATACCTTTCCACAGTGATAATCACTTTTACTGTGTATAATTGTTAAAAGAAGAGAAATTTAAGCAGGTACCTAATCAATATTCATGAAATAGGGACCAAAAAGGGCGGTGCCAAGTGTGCTTTAGCCTGTCTTGGCATCAAATCCACAAATTGGTGACATTTTTTCTAACTGACATTTCAGTTGCATGTGGACTCAAATCTGTTTTAAAGTTAATCCAACTTTGAGAGTTTAAATGTGTGGACAAATCTGAATAGGAGATTTTTCTTTTCTTTTCTACCTCTGTTTTATTTTATGTCAGCCTACAAGTTTTAAGGCATCCTTTGAAACAGAGTTGCCAATGTTTCTGCCTGACACCTTTCTGTTTTCTCAGCAAATGGGACAGGGCACCTACACTGTGGAAAGGGTAGACAGGTTGCATTTAGTTAGCTCTTGGTTCACTTTGCTGACACAGCAGGTGAATTGCAGCCAGTTCACAGCTCTTCCCTGGTTCTTTGAAAATTCACTAATGTCACCACCGATTGGGCAATAAATGTCCCTTAATAGCCTCCCCTTTCCTTACCCTGCCTCCTTCTCTGCAAGGAAATAAGGTGGCCACTCCTTCAAGGGCAAGTATCCTTTTTTTTTAAAGCATCTTCTTCATTTAATTGCTCTCAGGGAACGATCCATTATGAGTCACTTTTATATCATTGTCTTACTTCTTAACTTTTGAATGGGAAGGCCTAGTCTCATGTGAAGGGAACTGAGTACATCAGAAAACGATAGAGAAGCTTCCTCAGGAAAAAGCTGTTCATGCTTTTCTTGGTGCCCTTGCAATCAGTTAGGGACACGAGAAACACCTAACCTGGAATGAAGGTAGCAGAGCCAATATGTCATAATATTTATAATAACCTGAATTAAAGGTTAAAACACTATGCATTCATGGTTGCTATGTGAGTGTCATTTTTAGCTACTTTAATCTTCACAGTAATCCATTCATTCTATATCTAGTAGTCATTTTAAAATGGAAATAGGGGCCCTGGGTGAATTGTTCAGTTGTTAGAGTACCATCCAGATATGTGGGGGTTGTGCATTCAATCCCCAGTCAGGACACATACAAGAATCAACCAATGAACATATCAGTAAGTGGAACGACTGATGGATAGTTCTCTCTTTCTTTCTTCCTCTCCCAACCTCCTCTCTCCCCCTAAAAGTCAATAATATTTTAATGGGTAAGGAGTCCAATAAACATTTCATCCAAACTAACATGGCTGTCTTGCATTCAAATATCCATCATGTATCATCCTTCAGCAGCTTTGCTGTTGTAAAAAAGGCCCATTTCCCTTACACGAGTCAGAGGCCTTATTAAATTTTATTGTTATTGTTTTGTCCTTATGTATTAAGCAAATCAAATTATTTCCCAGCTGTCACATCTTTTATTTTCCCCCACTGACATGCAGTACTTTTCATGTTTGGGTGAAGACCAGGGCTCAAAGAATATGAATGACTTGCCCAAAGTTGGGCCGCTGGTAAATGAGGGGGTCAGAGCTGGTGAGCCCAAGGCCAAGACCTGGACTGTAATCGCTCCCACCAAGTGGCCTTGTGCCCCTTCAGGGAACCTGTGTGCCTTCGCAGCTTGAAATAGTAGACATTGCCTGACTCTAATAGCTTTTTTAGGGTTTTGTGTGTTATTGTTTTAATTTACACATTTGTTTTCTCCCAAATGAAATCATCTGACTTTTAAAATCTGGTTTGAAACTCATGGAGTTAAACTCTACTAAGAAAACTTGAACAATTGTTCCTGAATGCATCTCATCATCAGCAATGAGTATATTGCTGGGGTTTTTTATAGTTTTTAAAAAGTATTTGGTAAAGATTTAATAACTATACAGGGTGAGCAGGATAAAGTAGCAAAATTTTAGTAAAATAAACAATGTACCACAAAAGTGTTATACTTGGAAATAAATTTATTCTTATATGTAAATACATAAACATAGTCATTATTTTTTTAATTGTTAAAAAATGTCTCCATTTGCTACAATAATAGACTTGATTCAACTTGGGAGTCAGAACACTCTTTAATTAACTTTTCTTTATCCATGGGCATCGTTATGATCTCAATCTGAGCTTTAACAGCTTTTTTATTGGAATGAGGTTGTTTATTAACTTCTCTTTCATAAACATTACATACATGATAGTTTAAAGGATTTACTATATTATTTAGAAGTGTAATAAATTGTAATCATTGAGATTTTGATCAGTGGAGCCTAAAAGTGATTTTTTTTCACATTTTAAGATGCAAATTTCCTTTGTAATCTAAACTTTACCAGGAGAAAAATAACTTATGTGTGCATATGCTCAAAGTAAAAATGTTATAAGCAATTATAAGTAATGATCTGATTAGGCACAGTGTTTCACTTCTGTCATTAACAAACTCACTGCTTGATAATAGACATTCTCATTTCTCAAAAAAACTGTCAAAATATTTTCTGATAAATTTATCAATGGCATTTTTTGCCCAACTTTACTTCAGAACTAAGTTCCTGCAGTAAATTCTCTAGCAGCTTGAACAACTGCTAGATATTAACAACAGATTAACAGATAACAGATAACAACAGATATTAATCAATGTTATTTCTTTTCAGTTTAAATATAAAACTCTGAGCCCTGACCCCAAGTGGCTCAGTTGATTAGACCAGTTGTCCTGAACCAGAAGGTTGCGGGTTGATCCCCAGTTATGGCAGGTCCAGGAATTTCTCTCCTATCTCTCTCTCCCTCTTTCCTCTCTCTTCTCTCTCTCTCTCCCTCTTTCTCTCTCTCTCCCCCTCACCCTCCTCACCCTCCTCACCCTCTCTACCTTCCTCTCTCTAAAATCAAAAAATACATGCTTGGATAAGGATTAATAATAAGTACATAAATAAATAAATCTGAGAGTAGCTATTCTTAAAACCTCTGGTGTAAAAAGGTAAAGTTAGCTTTCCCTCATTCTTACTCATTATATTAGTGTCAATTTCTAAGACTTTCTACTCTTGAATATAATCATTATCTATGTATTGTATACCATTGAGCTTAGAAAATTTATGTCAGTGTTTTGTGGCAAAACAATGTAAGAGTGGAAGGGGTCTTCAGGGTATAATAATTTTTAAATAACAGTCTCTGGATATGATTGGATTGATTTGTTCATAGAAAGTACTATAAAGTTATGTCATTTGTTTAAATAACCACTGCATTTTTAAATATCCAAATATATTTTATGTCATAAATTTCTTATATAATTATTTTAGAGAAAGCATATCATTGAAATGTAATAAAATCTACCTAATAGACCATATTAAATTAAACAACAAAAGAGAAAATTTTTATTTTAAGAAATACATTTTTACTTGGGTATTTTTCAATCATATTTTAATGCCTTTCTACAATGGATGTTTATTTCTAAAATAGATCTTCCTTTATATAATTTATTTCACAGTGATACAAACATAACTTCCATCAATTAAACTCTCAACTGTACCACTTGACAACATTTAAACTAAGACCCTTTATTATCATTGTTATTATTTTATTGCCAACAACTAAGCTTGAAACATTTTAGAGACCAATGTACCAGAAACAAAAATGACATTAAGGGTGCTTGTGATCTCATCAGATTGAGAAAATAGACCTAAAACATACAGATAGAAAAAGCAATAATGCATAGCAGACCTCATGACAGCCATTATTTTTGAAGAGGAAACTAGAAGGAGATAACTCTCCAGTTAAGAAATATTTTCCACTTTTAAGCTGAATTTTCTAAGCACTGAACCCATACTATAGAAATCCCTGAAGAATTCAATTGTATCTTAGCTACCCAGCCAAGGATGTTATTTGTCTGGAGAATTCAAGTAACCAGAGGGGGAAAAAGGACTAAAGAAAATTCAAAAGCAGCAATCTCACAGAGAAAATTCTCTAGAGGTTATAAACTCCTCAATAAATACATGATAAATAACTTTATTTGGAGTTACAAGACAGCTGCCAAATAAAACTTATCCTTTGTGTATCTTATAATACCTAAACATCCCTATGATGGAAATAACAAAAATATATTCGTATATCAATGTACAGTTCACAGAATACTTTCCTTTTGCTTTGTGTAATTTAATCTCCATATTGTGTTTGAAACATAAGTATTATTACTTATGTTCCTGCTTTGGAGTTTTAAGTGTAAGGGGGTGAACTAGAGACAGATAGGGAAACAGATGGAAAAAGAAAAAGAGACAAGAGGGGAGAGGGGGTTGAAAGGGAAGGAGGAGAGAGAGAAGGGGTAGGGAAAGAGAGAGAGAGCACTCAAGTAAAATTAATTTAAAGCCATATTTTGGAAAGAGCATACCAAACCCTTTTTCCTCTACAGCTACTTAATGATGATTCTGTAAGCATAGTTTTCACAAAATGGAAATATTTATTTGGTTCATAAATGTCTCATAAGTAATAGCCTCAACCATGTTCCCAATTCATTAAGTTTATTCAGCTCATTTCACTGCTTCTATCAATTCTGTTTTAATTTTATGATTGGTAGTATTTTTTTCAAGTGAGGCTAGGGTTGGTAAAAGGAATAAAAGAATGTTATAGGGGTTTGACTTTAGAAAACGATGTGAGCTCTTGTGTTAAGTGCTCTATAATGGAGAAAGTAATATGCACTAAGCTAAAGGAGAAGTATTTCATTCTCTTTTTTAATTTTTAGACTCCAGTGACAGTTGTGCAGGTATATTTAATAACTTATGACTATGGTAAAATGATGAAAATATACCAAAGAAAATAGTCATTGAATAAACAAAGGGACTGAGCAGAAGAAAATAGGAAGGGGGAACTACTGAGATTTAGTATAGGAACTATGAAGGTCCTGTACATATATGGACTGTTTAAACTTGTTTAGTAAACCATAATAGCCAAGAGAACCAATAGAAAATGCATACAAAGCCCTGTGCAAGGTGCTAAGGAATAAGTAAATGAGTCATGGTTCATAATTTAGTAGGCTGTCACATACCTAAGTGACACTAATACAGATGACATTCTATGGGTGAACTAATAAACTAAGTTCCACAAAATATAATAGTTATTCTGTGTTCAATACTAAAAGTTTGAGAGGGTCAAGTTAAATGTTATGATTAGATTTCTTTCATCAAGTTGTAAAAAAAAAAAAAAATACTAGAAGTGCATGTATATTCATGTCTTGTTAAAGTGTCCAGGTCAATCTCCTCACTTGGGGACCCTTTAGGAATACATTACTTTGTAAAACAGTGAACTGGGATTTTGGTGGGAGAGGTAGGGGTGTCTCAAAACTATTACAGACTATGGATTAAAATCTGACTAATGAAATATATAATCTTTCTTGAGAACTAATAGGCCTTTGGAACAATTCTACCATCTCCTTTTTAACATTAATATACATAAAACTCTGCCTGAAATATAAGACATTTTAACTCTCAGTTCTCCTCTTTAGTTAAGGCTTTTTGTCTTCTCTTCTGTCCCAAGAATATTAAAAACATGTGTTTGTCCCCACTTTGTGAATAAGTCCATATAAAGAGTTATTTATTTATTTGGCAAAAGTCTTTGAATCTTTACTTTCAGACTAGAAAACAAGTTTCTAATGAGGTTAACACAGCTTGTGTCAGGAAAGCAGGCATAAAGAAAATTGCAAGGAGAAACAAGTGATCAGGAAATTACTGCATATTTCTAAATGAAGGGGGAGTGGGAATATTGATATGATAACTAAATTGTGGAGTTATTATGCAATTGTATGGTCACAGTATTGTATTTGTTACAGTCATACTCCTGGAAATTTAAGTATAAACTCTCTATGTTGTGAAAGAGAACAAGATCACACCTGAGTAATGGAGCCATACCCTGTGGCAACATCTTGAAAATGAGGCTGTTTTCTTAGGCAGGAACCCAGAACTGGAATGGCAGGCTCAAGGGAGTAGCAGAGAAGGGCCTTTTATTTTTCTCTACACTTTGACTATGAAGCTGCCAAGATATTTTGAAAGAGAGTCCTGAGTAATAAATATGATGTTGTTCTTCAAACGTTGTAATTAATAAGTTCAATATTTTTTATCAAAATAGAGTTCTCTTAGTCATGACTAAAGTGATATTTTTCCTAGTCAATCAATATTCTCACAGCAAGTACTGAGAGAATTAGCACAACTGTCAGTGATGAGAGAATTTGAGAGCAGGGATGATGAAAAATTAGAGCAGAGGTAAGAGAAAGGACAAAACCTAGTTCCTTTTTTCTTCCAGAATCCAAAGCACCTTGAACTTATTGCCAGTGTTCCTATACAGAATAATCATGTGTGCGCATGTCCCCTCTCTACTATAGAACTCATGCTTCTTGAGATCAGGTGTGTGTGGTTCCTGGCACAGGGCCTGGCAGTTGAGGGTTCTCCATAGCTGTTCATGAATAAATAAACAGTGCTTGAAGCTAAAGCATCTTCCTCTCTACTTGGGGGTGGAATCAAATCACATCATTGCAAACTAGTTGTTATTTGCATAATTGTCATTGTGTTAAGTTAGAAAATAAATGTCATTGAGGCTATGAAGTCCCCTGTTCATTGCAACTCCCTTAAATTAAAAGAACTTGGTTACTTCAATATCTCATTTAGATCTTATAACTATTCCTTTTTACGCCACCATATATCTTAATATGAACCTTTTTGAAATTACATATGTACCCTTGGTGAAGGTGCCCCAAACATCAAGCTTCCTTAAAAATGATTTGCTGATCTTGTTGGTAGAAAGGCCAAATGGTCAGAGATTTTGGGATTTCCTCCATTGTCATTGTGAATAATTAATTATGTAGTAATGTTGGCAGCAATAGCAATTGAGAGGACACTTGGAATGGTATTGAATTTTAGAGCTCATAAAAACTTTGGGACAACATTCTTCAAGTTTCTCTTCATATGTGGGTAAAAGGGACCAGAAGTTATCAGAGCACTGTCAGTCACCTTAACTAAGGCTGTTTAGGGAAGATGAAAAAGAGTCTACTGTGAGGTATGCATTGTGTTAGGCATTTCCCGTTCAGTAGAAAATGAATACATACCTTATATCTGAATAGCACTTTGAAAGTTACAAAGTTCATCACATTTAACCTCATGCATAGAGAGTCAGAAAAGGCATTATATTCCCTAATTTTTTTAAAGATTTTATTCATTATTTTTAGAGAGAAGGGGGGAGGAAGGAAGGGAGAGAACCATCAATGTATGGTTTCCTTTCACCTGCCTCTAGCTGGGGACCAGGCTGGAGACCTGGCTTGCAACCTGGGTATGTGCCCTGACTGAGAATCAAACCAGCGACAATCTGCTGAGCCACACCAGCCAGGGCTTATATATAATCCCCAATTTTATAGATGAGAAAACAAAGGTTTCAAGAAACTAAGTGAAGTTAAATGACTTGCCCAACTGACATAACTGAGACCAGACCCCAGCTTTTTATTACACAGTCTATACATATATTATTTAAAAACAGACTTTTTTGCTTTTTTTATTGTGGTTCTTTTACAGTTGTCCCAGTTTCCCCTCTGCCCTCTCCTGCTCCACCCATCCTCCACCCCCACTCCCACAGTCAATTCCCACCCTGTTGTCCATGTGCATGAGTCATTTATGCACATTCCTTGATTAGATCCTTTCCCCTTCTTTCCTTCCTTGTTCATGGAAAACTATTGACTGGCAGAGTCCAAGTTCTCTTCCAAAAAGGATCTGGGGCCATGCCATAACTCATTTAAAAGGACTTCTCTGTGTTTGATTATTAATGTCTGCCCTGGACAAAAATGTAAAGAGTGGTGGAATGTCACCCACTTCTGCAATGTTCTCCTATGGTCTTCAGATATGCCTGCCCACCTCAATAGCAACAAAGATCATAAGATCACTGATCGGTGGATCATAAAAGTTGATACCAATTTCAGAGAATTAGAGATAATTGCAGGTGCTCCCTTCTATCCCAGTAAACAAGATATGACTTAATTGACTGGCTTGTCCTCAAAGGCGTATTGAGAGATGACCAGGGAAGGAGTAGGAGTTGGATCATCCCCCGGAAACAGTTATGCCCTGGAAGACTGTGCCTCCTGATAGACAAGGCATGCTATTTCTATGTGGCCAAATAAAAATACTTCAACCACTTTACAGAGTTTAAAATATTTGCCTATTCCCAATGATTTTAAGAATGATGAAGTTTAAAATGTATTCAGCCTTTCATGCACATTATTTCTACCTAAATAAAGTATCTTTATTTTTGTCTCCTCTCTCTCCATAAAATGATTTGCCATGGAGATTCTTTCCAAACATAACACAAGTAATTATCTTCAGGTAAATAAGATATTTGTCTCTTTTAAGAGGACAATTAAATGGGCTTGATCAACACAGTAGAAGATCATAATTTCCACATATAAATATAATGACATGTTTTCCTAGGAGGGAAAATATAAAGGCATTGTAGCAATGTAATTAGGTAATTGATATATAAATTTGTAGAAAAAAGTTCATGCTTTGAAATGTAACATCATCTATTAATGGTCTTTTGGCAACTTGTTTCATATTAGACTCCTTTTCTACCTCTTTTTCTCTGAATGGTCTTGCCCCATTACTTTTTCTGGCTGAAAAGTAAAGCCACAAAGAGCTTTCAGTGGCTAGGCATTTCAGACCTATTCTCATTTTCCATGCCTAATTCTGTGTGAAAAGGTCTAGTTTAAATGCAATTTTAGGGTAATTTTAATAGAACATTTGCAAAATACAAATTCTCCCTTCTCTCAATTCAAATCTGCTTCCTCTAAATTGGTTTCTCCCTGGACACTTCCTCCAGGCCTCAAACAGTAACAACACACTTGCCTTACCTGGGATGAGCCCTGGCAAAAAGAGTGAAACTGTTGGGAAGACTGCTGAGTAGGATTTCATAAAGCCATTAATTCATACTAGAAGACCTTGAGTTTTCACAGAATTGCACTTCATTAAAACAAGCACACCTGTTATCTCATCTTTACATTCTAGCCTCCAGTGTCCAACTTCTGGCTCAAACAAGCTCCCTCAGGCAACATATCCACATTTGAATGGGGTGAGGTCATTGAGCAATTTCATTTGGCAGTGTGGTCAAAAGCACTGAAGTTAAAGGGCCTTCTCTCAATCTCTGACTGTCCTACAGCTACAACTACTGCACACTGCTCTTAAATCTTTTTGATACAATGTTTGTAACTCTGTCTTCACTTATGATCTGCTTAAGTAACTATTCTTCATCTTAAATTCATATTTATCTTGCATTTCTAAAGATTCTG
Source organism: Noctilio leporinus (assembly GCA_004026585.1). NCBI lineage: Eukaryota > Metazoa > Chordata > Mammalia > Chiroptera > Noctilionidae > Noctilio > Noctilio leporinus. The sequence continues at coordinate 110,518 of PVIW01003059.1, read as the reverse complement.
CCCCTGACATGGAGGGTTTCAAAGATGCGTGTACTTTCAAAGTGGCAGCTGTATAAAAGGGTGATTCCGTTACAATAACTCTTTCCTAAAATAGTTCTTTAACTTGATTCCTTTAGTTAATAAGTTCCTCACCTCTCCAAAAACATTTTTCATGCCATTGCTAAAGTTACCTTTTTAAAATAATGGTTCTGATCTTCCACAACTCATCATCAAGCTTGCAGTACATCACCACTGCTTTCCAAGGTTTCCCTTGGTGAAGACCCTCCAAAGTTTAGGGATGGCTTCACTAGTACCTATATCAACCTCCAAGCCTTTAAACACGGTGGCCCTTTAATTTAGTACCTCCCCTGTGCTCATTTATTCCTTGCTTATTGAAATACATTAACTTAAAAACCCATTATTTCACCTTCCATGGTGAAATAATCACAAGTATTGTTTCCTTTATGTTTCCAGAACATGTTGTTTTTCCATTTATTTAACATGTATATCACTTTGCCTTGTATCAAAAGTAATTACTCCTTGTTTTTGTTTTTTGTTTTTTTTAATTCTCATTAGATTATATGTTTGTTCCTTGATGGCCAGCATTAGGTTTATTCTAATCTTCTCCTTAGAGCCCCCATCACCAACATCCAGCATAAATAAGTGCTTTATAAATATACATTGATTTCAATTTAATTTCTAAAACATTAACATGAGCGAGTAATTTCAGTACCATTTTGCCTTCACTATTTGCAGCAGCTTTTGCGGTTATCTTTCCCCAGGTCAGGGACACCTCATTCAATTTATTTCCCTGCCCTTTCCTTCTCTGGTCTCAGAAGCTTGCCTCCAGTGTGTTACATTTTTATCTGATCAATTTTGTGCCTATAATGATTAATTAAATTATTGATCATTCACTGGTCACTAAGTCTTTGTGCATTTAAGAGCTTATTCTGTTTATATTTGCTTGAGTACTGCTTCTGCAACAAACTGTCCAAGGTAATCAAGAAGGGGAAAGAAGAAAATATACATTGTAAAGCAAAAATACTTTATTGTCTTCCTAAACAGTATTTGATTTCATTGGTAATTTTCAGAATAAACCTGATCAAGATTCATTGCCCTTAGTATTCTTTTAAACTTGGCCACTCAATAGGTCCTTTAATTTTGTATTTATAGCCCATGTTCAAGTAGTCTCTCTGTCCCTGCCCACCCACCTCCAAGTCTAAAAAGAAAAGGCAAAGGAAAATCCTGAAAGAAATTGGATTTAAGGCTGCATACACTGTACAGTGTGGCAGTACAGCAACAAGAGAAGATTCAATGAGGAGCTGGTACTTGGAAGGGCAGGCAGCTTGCCCAGTGAGAACCACTCCTAATTAGCATTATTGCCCCCAAAGAAGCTGGCACACTACCTTGTGTGTAGGCACTTGGCCATCTAACAGATGGGTCTGTACACAAGATGCCAGAAAACCACATATGAACATCAAACATGGCTTTTAACTATGTTATTTTCAGTTTATGGGCTTTAAGTGGCTGTTTCCCTGCAACTCCACAGTTGCGGGCAGAGAGAAGAGCATATACAGCAGTTACAACCACAACTTCCGCCCCCTCCGGAACAGGATGGGTTCCCACTTCAGCCTACCTCTGTGGCTGTTACTTTACACTTTAGCGAATGAAAAGCCCTAAAGGGTTGATGTTCAGGTAACACCTGCAGAGACTCTAAGAAGCACCTTTCAAAGTCATCATTGTGAAGGCTAAGGAGAATTTTCTAGAAGCTGATGAGAATTTTATTTCTGAAAGTAAAGTTTCTACTAAAATTATAGCTACCTAAAAAGACTTCTTTAGCAATATGTATCACAAAAATTCAAGAATGTTGAATTCTAATATTATTTAAAAGCTTAAGTAATGACTATCAGAATTTAACTTAAAAAAATAGATGCATCATATTAGCCAAATAGCCCACTTTTTCTCACAATCTTAAACATATAACCTTATATACATATAAAATGTAAAGTTAATATTGATGAAGCACCTATATGTTCACAGCTCTATGCTGAGCTCTGAGGGGGATACAGAAATAATAGGACAACAGGCCAACCAACTCTGGACTTTCATGCACACATGATAAGTTATATTTGTAATTTTGTGATCATTTACTTAAAAAGTTATACGTAATTTAAGATTTCAGTAAAGACCATTGAAAGTGGTAAAATTGATATAGGCTGAGAAGAATACATGTAATTTGCAATCAGTTGAATATGGTGTATAGTGCTTTATTTACCCTTTGTGGGACAGATAAAGACTGAGGCACAGGTGTCAGGATGCTTGAGCAGACAATCTGGAGACAGTACATACCTTTGAACTTTAATTGTACCTGGACTTTAGTTAAAACTCTAACAGTCAATGTTTACATATCTAACCTGGCAGGGACATGATATGGAAATAGACAAGAAACTCTTAGGGAAATACTAATGAAGGATTGGTTCAGAAACTAACCCTCCTTTGTTCCAGGTATCTGTAAGAATGTCCCTATAAAAGCCCCCACTTGGTAATGTCAGGTTGAAGATGGTTTCCCTAAAGCATCTTCCCTTGCCACTTCCCATTTTCCCTGTTCCCCTTTTCCTTCCCCCAATAAACTCATGGCTTAATCCCACAGTGGTCTCCTGGAATGATTTCTCCAAGCAAGGCTGAAGGTACAATAGGCTCTTATAATCAAATATATGGCCACACCATATATTTCTGTGTTTATTATAGTATCCCTTAGAATATTTCAATAATTGCTTAATGGGATTCTCCACAAAGATCTCTTCAGTCATGCCTAGAGAGGTACGTGTTGCCGCTAACTGCAGGGATGAGCACAAATGCCTGTCTGCCAAAGGATCCTGGCCACGAGAAGGTCAACTGAGGAGGGCCTACTATGCTAGCTTTTCAGTCAGAGGGCTGAGCTGTGGTTTCCAGGCCACTTCCAACAAAACCACCTTGCTCATCTTGCCCTCTTAATTCTCCAGACCTCTTTACTTCTGCCCATTCCCAAGGAAAATCAACTTCTGTTTTCCTGATCAGCTTAACAGAATCCTGTCTTGGAAATTGATTTTTTAATGTTATTATTTTGTCCACATTGTCTGTTTTCCCACTGCTGGGTGTTCTTTCCCATAAGTCAGCCAAGCCACTGCCCAGCTTGCTGCCTACTGAGCAACCTGGCATGAAGGTATAGGCAAGAACCACGGAAGTAACCATGCTATTCAGTTAGTTTTTATTGAATGCAGGTTCACTCAAACTAGGAGGACATCAACATACATTAATATCCTACTCACACTCTAACAATCTATGAGAAATGGAACATGTACAAACACAGCAATTAATGGGGACTAACATACCCAAGTATCAGGGTCTCAGTCAACAGGTCTGGGAGACAGCACGGTGGTCAAGGGAGCCATCAGCACCTCGGAAGGAAGAATCCCCAGGGCCCGGTGGACAGTCAGGCAGACAAAATCCTCAGCCCAGCAGGAGAGCCTCTGGAGGCCAATACCAAGCGAAATCAGCGCATGGCATGGAGCAGCACTCTGGTCTGTGAAGCTCAGCTGTCTCAGCAGCGGTCCAAAGCCTGCCTCAGTTGCATATAGAGAGCAGTGTATTCTACCCTTCTGGGTCTCTTGATCAGTATCTTGGCAATCCTGATGGCAAGTGGGGAATTTCCCCAGGAGCCTATCTATGGGTGGCCCTGCTGTGCACACATGGCTATTCTGGTCATATGTGCAGATGTCTGTCTTAGATGTGACTTCTTACCAAATATGTTTGCTCTGCCTTATGTAGTTTCCCTCTTGAACCAAAGTGCCATGGCTGATAGCAACCATCCTGGTTGACATGAGTGACTCCACTTTGTTTTATATAATTTATGCTATCTTGACAGGACCAATACCATTTTATTGGACCTGCTCTCCACCCTGGGCTTTTTCATTACAGCAGTTTCATTCAGGACCAGAACCTTCCTTTTCCACAAGCCCCATAACCAACAGTCTGTCCTTTGGTTCTTCCCAGCTTGACTTTTCCTGACTTCATGATTTAATAAACTTCTGCTCTGGGAAGGAACTAGCTGACTCTTATCAGTGGGCATATAAACTTTAATGATCCTCTTCACTAACATTAAAAAGCTATCAAATTTGCCTTTATAATCAGAGTATTTTTAAGTGTAAAAACCTCCCAATAGGCATCCATCCTCTGTGTGGAAGGGAAACAAAGGAATGAATTAAAATAGTGTCTCTCTCTTAAGTGCCAGAATTGAATTAACCTGCCAGCTCCACGTGAAAAGTAGAAAGTAACTGCCCAGCAGATTCACTTATTATTATAGGTTTCATGAACAGGAAATGTTAAACAGAATGCCTAACTCACAGCAAGCACTCAGTAAATATTTAAAGAATTAGTAAATGAATTTCCCTCTTTTCACATTCTTATTATAGCCCTATGTAAACCCTGTTGCTTAGTACTGCTCAATGGAAATGTTCCTAATCCCAAGACAGAATTATCATTGATAATTTATATTTATAATTTAGGTTATATTTTCTAAGTAAGTATATTTTATATATTATTTACAAAATGTATTCAACTATTAACTTTCTATAGCAAATAACAAGGCATTCGTAAATGGGGGACACTAAAAACAGATTCATTTTTTATTCATGTATTCAACAACTATTAATTAGATACTACGTCAAGATTGGTGAGGTTATGCTGCAGTAATAAACAACCTGAAAGCTCAGTGTCTTAAAACAATAAAATTCATCTTTTGCTCTCTCTATACTGTATATCTATTGCAGGTTCATAAGAGAGCTCTGCTTACTATGGTCACTCACTGATCCAGTTTGACACAAATTTGATCTCATCTTAGTTTTGAATGATCACAGATACAGAGGGAAAAAAAGAGAGAATTATACACCCAACAGCTTTTAGAGCTGTTTCATGGAATGACACATGTCACATCTGCTAAAATTTCATTGACCAAAGAAAATCACATTAATACTCCTGGATAAAATAGACAAAGATATATAATCCTCCCACATTTGTGGCATCACAGGACATAAATCAGGATATAAGGTAGAGAGTTACACAATCTCCCACAATCATGTAGTAAACATCTGACCTGACATGCTAAGGTACAATGTGAACAAAGTAAATTTGAGTTCTTTCTGACTCTAACAAAGAGATGCAAATATGTCTTATAAAATACAAAGTGCTATGTACATTTTAAAATGATTATTATTATAAACCCAAGGAAATGTTCTTCTAGTAAGAACAGTGGATATGGAAGGAGAAATTAGGGCAACAAAACCTGAGGAAGTTCTGGTCTGATAGTTGTAAAAGTAAATATCTAATGCTTCTTAATAATTTGATCTAATTAAGGTTTCTCTCTCTCTCTCTCTCTCTCCCTCTCTCTCTCTAACTTTAAGCTCCCATTTTCTTTTGGTTATGGTACTTTAAACAGTAGTTTCTTTATTCTAGACCCCAATATAAGGCTCTATAAATTTCATTATAGACTCTATTGATCATTGCCAAATTTTTCACCAAGCCTTAGATCTTTTCCTCAAAGTGGAGTTAATGTCATAGGCCTCAGAATATTATCATAGGATTAAGAACATGCATAATGCTGTACCAGTAGAAAAATACCTAGTATAGAGCTTGTCTCTCTGTCTTTTGGCAATCCATTTAGGTTTTCTCCTCAGAGCATGTGGTATATTCCAGCTTTTTCTATAGTTTCTAATTCTATATGAAAGAAAAAAGTTATGACTATCTCAAGAAATGCTTTAGTTAGTCTATAAACAGTTACACTAAATTATAAGTGCTAAGTAGACTCAAGATGTTATCTGTCCAGAAGGTCATTTGAATTTTGAAAGAGATAATATTTTAAGATTAAGATGAATCCTAATTTTAAGCACTGTACAGTGAATCTTTTGACTTTCAACTTGTGTGACCCTGAACTAGTCACTATTTATTCTTGGGGAGGTTATTGCCCATTCTAAGCCTCAGGTTTTTATTTTGTTTTGTTGTTTCCTACTCTAAAACAATATACCAAAACTAGATTACCTTTATAGATAGGTGCTATCAGCCCTAACATTCTAGTTTTTATTGTGAAATTTTAAGTATAAATAAACTAAGAATGAAAATAATATTTACTAAATACAAAAGAAAAATGGCTATGTCCTTTATTCCATCTTTAATTTTCAAAGAATTTCTGAGTTATTATTAATCTCCCTGTTATATACATGAGAACTTCAGGCTTTGGCAAGAGTTAATTGGACAGTTGACAAGTGGATGAGCCAAGCTTCAAACTCCCACTTGCCTCACTCCAAAGTCTTTGTTCTTTAAATCAAAGAAGAACTACTGCAATGCAGAAGGCCTTTTTGTCACCTATGAAGTTACACCATTAAGGAGGCCACTACTTATTATTAAGGTGGTTTGTTTTATTGCAACTGTCTTCATAGAACCACTTGTAAGCTCCTGGAGAAAGAGAAGCATGCATAATTTGCTTTTCTAGGGTCCAAAACTAAGGGATCAAGTATGTTTTCAATAATGGTTTATTATAATAAAGCAGAAGGAAGAAAAAGGAAGAAGAGAGTTTTACCTGACTAAAGGGGTCTGTTTGCCCCAGCACATCAAAGCCCAATAAAACACAAACAAGAGCTTACAACAAAGAAAATAAGGGTTTATTAGTCAGGAAGTGGCTCATGCCCAGAGACAGGTAAAATAATGTTCAAAGCCCTGGCTTCCAATGGATTCCAGTGGGGATGGTTATATAAGAGAAAAATCATTAATCAAGGTGACTAAGGGAGTTAGGGTTGTGGTCAGTGTTGTGGTATCTGCAGATGAATCAATGCAATTTAAACTTTAACATTATTCTTCATTCAAAGTTGTAGCATCACACACAAGAAGATATTTTATGCTGAAAGGGAGGAAAAATGTTTTCTTTATGTTTTTATACTCTGTAACTGAGATGTGCAAATTTAACTGAAAAAGACAGATTAATAAGGTAAAAGACATTTTATTTTTAACTTTATGTGCATGTAGATTCCACAAAGGAAAAGTAAAAACCCAAAGAAATGGTTAGACTCCAAGGGTTATATATCATCTAACAAAGGGTAAGGAATTGTGGGAAGATGATTGTGAAATGTATGGTAAATAAGGTTTGTTTAGTGAGATTTGTTTTAAAGATTCATCTCAGTGTTATTTCAGGTCTTCCCGGTATAGGAGAGGGGAACATCTTTACTAATGGAAATTTATGTCACCTTTATAAGGAGGAATTTATGCTTCTGTCTGCTGTTTTTCAGTCGCTATCAGCTCAAAATAATCTGTATGCCAAAGGGGCATTCTTAGGGGTGACATATTCTGATCCTGTTTAATGCCAATAACATTTTGGTTATTTGAAAGAATAACAAAGTCTACTAGAAGGTCTAAAGAAGATTGGTGTGAGAAAATGTCTTTATCCACTGTTGGTTTTCATGTTGAATATACATACTTTCTGCATCAAAAATTATTTTAAAGTATATATCCTTTGAACAAAAAATTCTACTTCCGAAAATATACGCAGGGGTAATAATCAAATACATGTACAAAAAGTATGTCTATATTTTTGTTAATCACAGTAAACATTATAATAGTAATAAAGTAGGGGAAAATAAATGTACATCTACAGATGAGTAAATATATAATGACAATTGTGTAAAAAATTAACTTCTTAGGATTTTATATAGGAATTCTAAAAAATGCAATAGTATTAAATAATTACACAAAATTTTATTTGTGCAAGGGGGATGGTTTTAGTGTTTTGATAAACTTTTGTCTATAGATCTATTGGAATGTTAAATCATCTCCATATTTGTTCTGTAACTTACAAGTGGTACTTTTGTTCCCTGTCTTACATAACAGCATGGAAATTCAGGATAAAGACCCAAAAAACAAATTGCCCAAGCCTCAGAAACAGTCAGTTAGGGTAATCAGTTTTACTTCTTTTAAATACACTTGAATATTTACAAAGATATAAACATATATTAAACAAAACCCTTCCAGGCTCTGAAAGGTTTATTGAGCCATATGCTGGCCAGGAAAAGGACCAGATCCTGAGATGTGCAGTCTGAGCCCCAGCAGTAGGGTTGGACAAAGAAAGTCAACATGTTCCCCAACTAGGAGCTGAGGGGTCTTCATATACCGTGAGTTTGGAGCAGAAAGGCATAAGTTGTTTTGAAAGAATTCACATTGGCTACAAGTAATGGGAGTGGGAGTGGGAGTGGGAGAAAGTGAATCAGGACTAGTTCTACAAAAGGTGCATAATATGTAAGGAAGAAGTGTTTATTCTTTTTGGATTGGTTGTGGGCAACAGTCCATAAAGTTTATGCATAAGCAGGATGCAGGGGCAACTGTTGGTAGGATATTCTTCCTAGATTCTTGAAGAAAAAGCCTCATGGAAGGTAGTTCAAAATTTGAACTCACATTTAAGAACATAAGCAATCTTTCACATATATATTTTAGTGGGAGTTATAAGGGTAACATCAATTATTAAAACTGTATGGCTTCCAAGTATACAATTTTGTAACACATCATGAATATATTGTATTGTGTATTCACCACCCAAAGTCAACTCTCCTTCCATCACCATTTATCCCTCCTTTATCCTCTTCCACTTGTCCCTACCCCACTTTCCCTCTGCTAATCCCCAGACTGTTGTCTATGTCTATGAGTTTTGTTTCTGTTTTTTGCCTAATCCCTTCACCTTTTTCACCCAGCCTCCCACACTCCCCCTCTGACAGATATCAGTCTGTTCTCTGTATCTATGAGTCTGTTTTTTATTTTGTATGTCAGTTTATGTTGTACGTTAGATTCCACATGTAAGTAAAATCATATGCTATTTGTCTTTTCTGACTGGCTTTATTCAATTAACTTAATACTATTTCAGGTCTGTCCATGCTATCACAAAAGTTAACTTTTTTTTTCCAACAACCAAGTAGAATTCCATTATGAAAATATACCACAGCTTTTTTATCCACTCATCTGTTGATGGGCTCTTGGGCTACTTCATCATTTTGGCTATTGTAAATAATATTGCAGTGAATAAGAGATTTAGAAATGCATATATCCTGGCATAAAAAGACAATGGAACAGATAGAGACCCCAGAAATAAACCTATGCCTTTGTGGTCAATTAATATTTGACAAAGGAGACAAAAACAAATGATGGGATAAAAACAGTCTATTCAATATATGGTATTGGGAAATTTGGACAGATAAATGCAAAAAAATAAAACTAGACCATCTCATTACACCATACACAAAAGTAACTCAAAAGTGATTCAAGATTTAAATGTAAAATCAAAACCATAGAAATCCTAGAAGAAAACAAAGGCAGTAAAATCTCAGATGTTTCTTGTAACAGTATTTTTTTCTGATATATCTCTTTGGACAAGGGAAACAAAAGAAAAAATAAACAAATGAGACTACATTGCACCAAAAAGATTTTGACAGCAAAGGAAGCCATCAACAAAATGAAAATATAACCCACTGAATGGGAGACCATATTCACCAATAATTCATCTGATAAGAGATTAATATCCAAATTTTATAAAGAACTTATACAACTCAACACCAAATTACAATCCAATTAAAAATTGGCAAACAACCTAAATAGATACTTTTCCAAAGAGCACATAATCAGTAGGCTTTGAATAGATGCCCAATGTCACTAATCATCAGGAAAATGCATATTAAAACTACAATAAGGTATCACCTCACACCTGTCACATCTTTTTGGATGTCAATATGTCTGAATGGCTACAATCAATAAATCAACGAACAACAAGTGTTGGTGAGGATGTAGAGAAAAAGAGACCCTATATACTGTTGGTGGAAAGCAGATCAGTACAGCCACTGTGGAAGAAAATGTAGGGTTACCTCAAAAAGTTAAAATGGGACTGCCTTATGACCCAGCAATTCCACTTTTTGGAATATTTTGGAATGAACCAGAAACATTGATTCAAAAGAATATATCCATCCCTGTGTTCGTAAGCAATCTTCTGTTGGTTTCAACCTGAAGCTATTAACTGATTATCCTCTCTTCTCTCTTACACTCTCTGGACTTTTGTAACTTAATTTAGGATGTCTCAAAAGTTTTTCCTTATCACTTAAATATCAGTGTCATACTTCTTTTTTTTTAAGATTTTATTTATTATTTTTCAGATAGAGGGGGAGGGAGAGAGGCAGAGAGGAAAGAGACATCAATGTGTGGTTGCCTTTCACCTACCTCCAGCTACAGAGCTGGCTGGAGACCTGGTTTACAATCTGGTTATGTTGCCCTGGCTGGGAATCAAACCAGCGACCTTTGGGTTCACAGGCCAGCACCTTATCCACTGTACCACCAGCCAGGTCATACTTCTTAAGGCCACAGAACATTATGAGCTAAAAGGGACCATAAGGCATGTCAAAATTTTGTAGTAAATGAGATGTCGGTATAAAATGTAAATCTCTGAAGAAAGATCACTTCTTTGCCATTTTAAGTTGTCCCAATTATCTTCCACAGTGTCCTCTTATTTAGTTACTTGTCTTAAAGTAACTAAATAAGTTACTTGTCCTCTTATTTAGTTACTTGTCTTTATACTTTCATGCCAGTACTTCTACAATTTCTCTTCTTAGAATGTTAGTGGTGTCTGTGCTCTCCGTTTTGAAATGTGAATGAGTCACAGTGCTGTCAGAGACAGCCTTCCCATGTGCTGGCTGGCCATGGAAAGCAGTGGCTAGTAGAATGAACCTTTGGCATTCTACCTCCTTAGTCAATGGGAAATGAAAACTAAATAAGACTTTGTTTCCATTACTGTGTTTTCTCCATTCTAATAATATATTACTTTTCTGATATGTAGGGCACCTTCAGGTTTATTTTGTTTTTTAAATATCTTATGCCTATATCTTAAAATTCTTTTGGGTATGACTCGTTTAAAGTCTGAGGACTATATTGACTTAAAATGTAATTAGTCATTATTAATTTCATCCCTTGTTGTGGAAGATTTTATGCAATTTAATTGATATTTAATTCTTCCTCCCAAACATTGTTTTTAAGAAGACATAAATCTTCTGGGCAATTTTAAGTTAATTCGAAGTACTTTACATTTCAATAATTCAACAGTACTATCTCAAAATGAATTTAAGATCTTATTGTACTCTCTAAAGGATAATCTACAGAGGAATTTGGTTAAAGGTATATTTAATCAAATATATATAAAGGATAAGTATATTTCCTACATATTATATGTGATCTAATTAGAAAATCAATCTTTGCTTGTGGCTGAAAAGGACTGGGACAAAAAAAAAAAAACATTAAAAACCTATATATCTAAGAAAATATTGTAAAAGTTGGTGCTTTATATTTAGCAGAAAACTTTATTCTTTCAGTAGAAATTACCATTAAACACTATATAAGCCAATAGAGATCATATTACAATGTTGTGAGGTATTGTTGAGTATCATTTATATCAACTTAGAAATAAAGAAATTAAGATCAAGCAGTTGCCAAAAGCCAAGTGGCTGAACTAGGGCTTCTAATATAAAGGTAGTCAGTAATCTTTTTTGGATGTCAATATAACCCACAAACGTATACTCTAGAGTCATCCATAATGAAAAATTAATTTCAAGTATTTGTATGGATGGCACTTTATAGTACATAATTCAACTGACAACATAATGTAGATTATAACTCAGGGTGTTTGAGTTACAAATTTAATTATAGGATCCCTTGGTTGTGCCCAACAGAACTTGTCTACCTCAAGTCACTAAAACACTCAATTCTTTATTTCTCCCCCATTTTGAACCTATAGAATCTCTAATATTCAAATATTTTTCACAATTTCATCTTTGAATATACACAGTTTTGTAACCCCTTTGTGGGATGAATCTTCAAAGGCTGTATCTGTTTCTGGTAGCATGTATCCCATGCAATTATTTCTTTTCATAGGCCCTTGTCATAGAATACTATGCTGCTGTTCCATGCCTTATTAACCAAGCAGTGCTTAAGTAGGAGTGGTGACACTCATTTAAAATATATATAAATTATATATATGTGCATATTTTTGCTAAGAAGTAGGTCCTTAGATTTTACCAATTCCCTAGAGGAAAAGCAATCTCTTTATTATTCCACAAAACACTTAATTCGAGTTAAATTGCAAACCAGAATTTACCATGGGTTCACAGTAAGGAGCTGAAGATTGAAGATAAAGGTTCATCAACAAATATGTAAAGAAGAATGAAAAAAGAAATATAAAAGGTCAAATAAGGAAGGAGAGAGAACTAACATTTTTCACTTATTCAGAAATGTTTCTTGAGTTCCTACTGTGTGAGATAGCATGTATTACTTTAAGAAGCACTTAAAAGAGTGTGAATTATTTTTAAAAGATATCTAATTCAATAACAATTAATATTTTAATTGAATATTTACTAATAAATAGAACCTTTTATTGTGACTTTTATTCATTTCAAAATTGAAACAGGGCAAAAAAATTCTTAACAAATAAGGACTGCAGTTTACAAAAAGTGATAGTTAAAAATGAGCTCCCTGAAACTGGATGCTGGCAAGCAATTCTCAGAGGTGGAAGGTGCAGCTGTGCATTCATGCCTGAAATCACTATATCAGCTCATTTTAGACTGTACTTATCAGTAATGATAGTATCTCATTGTTCTCATTTTTTAATTCTATATTATTCATGATTCCTGCTGTGACAGTTAAATTGTTCTCAAATTTACCATAGTCAAAAAAGTTTAAAATTACACATGTGTATAATTTTGTTTCTAGAACTTTGAAAAATTGATGATGGTGATGATGGAAAACTTACTCCTGACTTTTGACAAGTTTAGATTGGACTACTGCCAAAAAAGATTTTTGAAGTGCAGAATACCAGGATTTTTTATACACTCAAGGAGATGACTTTAACATATGTCATGAAGTGCTCAATACACTATGAATAAATTAGATGATTATTATGTATTATTAATGTTACTATTATTATTTATTACTATTGTAAGATTTGTTTTAATGAACATAGCAAAATAGTATCCTAGAAGACTACAATTTCCCATCTCATTATGTTTTATCTGAAGAGTTTAGCTAATAGTAGGACTAGATTTACTTGATTTTGTAAATGTTTATTTTGCCTACCAGACTGCTAATTGTTTTGCCCACCAGACTATGCACTGCTTGAGGGAAATATCTGGTATTAGGTCCTACATTCTCAGCATCCCAGTTTAGTCCCTATTATATAATGTGTACTAAAAATCATTTGTTGATTGAGTAAATGCTGCTGTATCTTCTGTAGATGTCTATGATTAAATTCATCTTCAAAACCTAGAAAAAATGGCAAAGATATGTCTATATAATCATAATTTTACATGAAGAAGAGTACTCCTTAAAAAGTTTATAGGATCCCCCATTTTGAACCTGTAGATTCTCTAATGTGTGATTAAACTTCAGTTAATATATTAAATATCTTCTCCCCCACACTAGAATTTAGTCTGCTTGAAGGCAAAAATTTTTTTCAGTTTTGCTCAATGTTCTATCCTCAGTACCTAGATATACTTAGCATAGAGGAAAAAAGCTTAATAAATATTTGTTAAGTACATTCATGAGTAAATTTTAAGAGAATCATTATCTGGCTCACCTAGGCGTGGTATCATCTACATAGGTTATCTATAGCGGGCAAAAATGAAAGAGGACTCATGGACATGGATAACAGAGTAGTCACTGCTGGGGGAGGAAAGTATAATGGGACTAAATAATATCAGATAAAAATACAATAAAGATTAAGTGAAAAATAAAATAAAATAAAAATAAATTTTTAAAGACATGACAGGCATTTTGCTGAATTCTGAGGATACATATTTTTATACCCAAAATTTCTACTTTTGAGGATCAAGAAATGCAATTGTGTCACATAATTGGTCAAACTGTACTTAAAATTTTTAAATTTCCTAAATCAGAAGCTTAGGTAATTTCTCAGGAATGGTACAATAAAATAAAAATGCATATTTAGGCCCTGGCTAGTACCACAGTGGATAAGGCACAGGCCTGCAAACCCAAAGGTCACTGGGGTTCGATTCCCCAGCCAGGGCACATAACCAGGTTGCAAGCCAGGTCTCCAGCCAGGTGAAAGGCTGGAGGCAGGTGAAAGGAAACCATACGTAGATGTCTCTCTCCTTCTCTGTCTCTCTCCCTTCCTCTCTCTCTGTAAATAATAAATAAAACCTTTAAAAAATGCATACTTAGGAAAGATCTACTTGACAAAGTCTGCTTGCTTTTTATTGAGTTTTTAAATTTTTTAAAGTCAGGTGTAAATTTTTTTATTTTAAAATTTTTATTAGAATAGAGAATAATTCCTGGCATAAAGATTCACAAAGTTTTATTTAGTGTATGTTATGTCTAAGGCATACTGTTAAGGTCTTTGACAAACATTTTCTCACTAATTAAACCCTCAAAATACCTGTATTTCACAGAAGAATAAAGCTAATCTCAAAAGGTTAAGTAACTTGCCCAAATTTACACAGCAAGTAGGAAATCAAGACAAGATTGTAGATGAGGGCCAGGTGATAATTTTCTTTTCCCTTCCCCATGGTGCCACTAATACCAGTAAATATCTATTTACTTTAGTTGGGCTTATGTAACTGGTAGAAATCAAAAATCATTAATAACTAAGATCTATATTTATTGTGATAAAAATATAGAAAGTATTTCTTATTTAATCCTCTCAATAATCCTGACAACTATAGAGGCGATTTTTTCCCCCCATCACAGAAAGAGAAGAGACTCAAAGAAATAAGTCTATTTGACAAAGGGATAGAAGGCTAGACTCCACTATTGGGTGTTTTGGTACAGAGAGATCTGATAAAGATCCCTAGGGAGGAGTAGGAGGGCCCATAGGAGAAGGTTGCTGAGGCCATGGAAAGCAGTCTAGGATGGGATTGGCTGAGAAGCTGAGTATTTCCAAACCCAATAGAAATAAAAAAGAGGGTGGCTATTTGGCTCATAAGCTTTTCTTATGGCTCCTGAGCTGGCTCTCTCTCAGGCTCAGGCTCTGGCTCTGGCTCTCAAGCTTGCACTCAGGCTCTTCTTCCTCAAGGATGCCCAATGATTGTGCCTACATCTCCCAATGGACTGTATTTTGGATGGGAAGGAACTCAACGCAGCCTAGGATCAGGCCGGCCAGGCAGAAGGTGGCAGGTTTGTTCTTTGTGTGTTCTAGAGGGAACAGGCTAGAGGGAAGCAGAAACCTGTCATTCTTCCAGAATTGTGTAGCCTTTGTGTATTGTATTGTTTTAGTTTGTAAATTAACCATATAGAAATAATAGGGGAAAAAGACAGGAGAACCCAAGTGTTAGAGTTTATACTTAATGAATAGGCTTAAGTGATTAAAGCTGTGACTTGGTAGGATTAAGTAACTACTTTGGAATAAAGTAGTTAAACCTTGGCCATGGGCAGCAGGACTCCAACTGCTGTTGGGTAAATTTGACTTAAAATCCATTCTCTTTCTACAATATTAATCTACTTTTGACATCAGGAAATCAAGTAGGAACCTAGTACAATAATTCACTTGTGAAAAAGAAAAGTGGCTGGACTCTTAACAATGAAGTTGCAAAGAAAGGGAATAAGAAGAGTTTGATGGCTTATCATGTGGATTTTTAAAGCATATTTCAGCATGATTCAAAGTGGGGCAAGGCTCAATGCATCACAGTGACTTCTCAGAAATCTAAATTACAATTTTACTCAAAAGGCAGATGACAGCTAGTGGCCGGTGGGTGGGGGCCAAGTTAGAGAGTAGAGGGATTGAGCAAAAAAGACTCATGGACACGGACAACAGTGTGGTTGATTGCTGGAGGGAGGGAGTGAAAGGGGACTAAATGGGAATACAAAAACACAATAAAGATAAGAAAGGAACAAAAGTATTTGGGGCAAATAGAGAATTTGACATTGAAGAAAAAAATCTACTTGCTAATTACTGTTTTGTTTTGTTTTTTAATTTTAATTTAATTATTTTAATTTAATTTATGCATTACATCCATCCCTTTTTTGCTCCCCTCTGTCCCCCTAATTACTGTTTTAATCCCACTTTCCCATCTTCATTACAGCATACCAAAGCTGTATCATGTGAAATATCTGGTTTAAATTCCTTAGTGGATATCATTGCCTTTTTTATTCTCAAGATATAATATTTTAAATAAGCCTATAAAATAGTATAAACATTACATCGTAGAAAGCAGCAAAATCTACTATTTTACAATTTATTTCAGGTACGCTTCAGGCATATTTTCTGAAGTAACAAGTCTTGTCCTTTAATTTGTTATCTCTCTCATAGTAAATCTAAACTTACTCTCAATTCCACAAGAAATATGCCCAAATAGTCTATTAAGCCAATAATAATTTATCTTGGAGTAATATAAATCACGTACCTGTACTGTTTTAGCCTCTGGAGAAACAAAAATGAATAACATAGCTGTTGCCCATAGTCTCTTAGAGAGTCAGGTAAACAAATAGATTTGATATAAGAAAGTGAGGTTCTTGTAGTGGTACTTAGAAGGGCATAAAGGAAGAGAAAGGAGGGAGGAGCCCATTGCTTATTTTTGTAATCTTTGTTTTTAAAGCTAGAATTGGCTTTGGGGTCATTGTGTATTAACTCTTCTGTGTTGAATTAATTTTGCACATAAATCTGATAATGTCTTCCCTAGTTAAATTATTAGTTTTTGTTAGGTTTGTGCCTGGAAGAGGGGAGGAGTGGGATGGAATAGTTCAAGCCCTTATCGAAGGATGTTCAAGCAGGTGGCTGAGTCTGAGCAGACAACAGCAGCAAGGGAAGGGGCAGAGGGAGTTTAAGAACAAGGTTCAGACCCCCAGCGGGGGCTAGGTCACCCTGCTGGTGGGCTGCACAGTCCAAGGTGTAGGTGAAACAACAATGCCTTCTGGTTAGGGATAGTTGCTGTGGGAACAGCAAGTCCAGGAGACTGATGGCCCATGCTCCTGGGAAATGCTCAAGGGGAGAGGAACCAGGTCTCAGCAGGATGCTGGTGGCTATGCCTCTGTTGCCTCTGGTAATAGGGAACTCTGTGATTGGGCTCATGGCTGGGGACACATGCCTTCTTTGCCTCCGCACAGGTGTTGACTCAGGTCCTGTGAGACTATAGGCTGTGGTTCCCAAGAACATGGTATCCAAGAAAAGTTTTCTCATACAAATTTGAAAATTTTATAAGATAGAAAGTCCTGTATAAATTCTAGTCCCCAACTACCTCTCATTTCTCATCTTAAAATATATACCATCTCGTTAGCCATATTACAAAAATGTACAGTTCAACAATGAATCTCACCTTCCCGCCTTTCTGTCTCCACAAAGCATGTTCCTTTTATCTCAAATGCTATTCCCCCATTTTCTATATAACTCCAAGTTAATTTTTTTCACTTTTAGTTAATATCCATCTCATTTTAGCTCGACTCATTGTTCAGAAATCCTTTCTGACCCTAGAATATAATTTCAGTATTCATATCCCTAAGTAATATGTTTATAAGGTTGTCTAACACTGAATTGTTGAATTAGTTTTCTGTGCTGCATACTAAATTACCACAAATTTAACAGTTTAAAACAACATGCATTTATAGTATAGCATTTTCTGTGGGTCAAAATCAGGGCACAGCTAAGCTGGGTACCTATACAAAAATGCAATCAAATTTTTAAGAAGAGCTTTCTGCCCTGGCTGGTGGCACAGTGGATGTGCACTGGCCTGGGAACTCTAAGGTTGCTGGTTCAATTCCTAGCCAGGGCACATAACCAGGTTGCAAGCCAGGTCTCCAGCCAGGTCCTTAGCTGAAGGCAAGTGAAAGACAACCATTCATTGATGTTTCTCTCTCTTTCTTCCTCCTTCCCTGCCCTTCTCTCTAAAAATAATGAATTTAAAAAAAAAGGGCTTTTCCATCAGGAGGCTCAATGGAAAAATATCTTCTAAGAATTCTCAACTGATTGAAATAACTCATTTCCCTATCACTGTACAACTCACAGCTGTTTGCTTCTTCAAAGACAGCAAAAAGAACAAGGTTCTAGAGCAAGCCAGTACTAGCTGGAAGTTTTGTATAACATGATGTAATCACATATGTCATATCCTATCACCCTTGTTACATTTTGCTGGTAAACGCAATCCACAGGTCCTGCCCACATTCAAGGAAAGTGAATTATATACAAGGGTGTGAATACCAGGATGCAGGTGTCATGAGAGCCACCTTACAGTTTGTCTGCCATAATTGTCATCACTGATTTATTAGCCCCTTTCCCCTGCTTGACCACAGCAACTTGATGTCAAGGAGCACATCTTACCTGACTCTGTGCCCAGTAACTAGCACTCTGTGTTTGACTCACTGACTGAGGGTCCACTTGTGACACATGTTATTTTATGACATGGTGTTAAAGGAAATGTGACAAGTTTATTATATAATACCTTGCTAAAACAATAGCATTGAAAAAAAAAAGGCTCTGCAATAAAATTTGTGTACTTGCTGGGAAACTGAGCAAACTTAGTAAGCTGAGCCAATGAATGAACACAAAGTCTCTGCCATATTAAAGTATAGTCAATTAATTTACATATATTTTGGAAAATGCATTTTGGAATATCTTAATTTTAAATATTGTGCAAAGTGCAAAACAAAAATATGTGGCCATACATAGTAAGGGCAATTCATTTTATATAAAAATATTAAGAAATTGTAGCATCTAAAAACTAGTAATATGATGTTATAAAAATAGTTACTGAAGTATTATAGATAACATAAACCCTTTGCCCTCATTTCTTGGTTACCACCATTATAGTTTTGTTGTTTCTGAGGTTTTTAGAAGTGGATTATTAGTGTGACACATGAACTAGTTAGCAGTAATACTGTTCACTCTTATTGTCTATTTAAAAAGGAAAATAAAATTAATTAATTAATTAAAAGGAAAAGAAATGCTATGTATTTCTTTCCAGGATTAGCTCCCTGTAGAATATTCAGTTGCCATAGGAATTTAGGATATTAACAGCTTGGTTTGTATTACACAACTGCTAAAGGAGAGTCATACATCTGAGAACACAGAAATGTAAATTGTACTCTTAAGTCAGTCCTACGTGCTCAGGAGGTAGGGGGGTGGGGGCATTATTTTACAGAATCCCTATCTGAAATGTTAGTTAATTAAAACTTGCATTGATGGATTTTATATGATTACATACATACACACTTCAAGAAAAAAAATAATAGCTTTTACAAGAACATAAAGTCTACATTCTGAATTTACATTTACAGCATGAGAAAGAGGTTCAGGTTTAAAATGTAGTTACAGTTAAAGCATATCATTAGAGTAATGCATTCAACACAAGAAATTAATCTCCTTGATTTGTCATTCAAATTTACACAATGGTAGCTGTGAGGTCAGCTGACTTCACTCTACTTCCAGGCAACAGAACTGAATGTACTTTGGCTCCAGGGATTTCATTTATAACTGAGGAGACCACCTGACAAAAATCTTCACAGAGCTTAAAGCCTCAAATAATTGACGAAAGTTCATAATAGGTTTGCTATCTAGAAAGATCCACTTTTTATAAAATCAACAAAAGCAGTTGTATTAAAAATATCCCATTCATTTTTATTAATGAATATTGTGTTACATCTTGTGTTAGGCAGTAGATAGTTAGTATTTACTACCTACCAGACATAAAATTAAGTCCTTTAATGTTACATTACTTTTCACAGTAATCTTATAAAGCACACTGCCATTATCATGCCCATTTGACAGATAAGAACATCTAGGCTTACAAAAGTTAAATGACTTGTTCAAGGCACTACCTTGTCTAAGAAATGGAACCGAAATTTGATCTGTATCCCTCTTGCTGCAGAGTACAAGTCTCTAAATCAGTGGTATCAAACTCATTTTCAACTTGGGCCACCTCAGCCTCAAGGTTGCCTTCAAATGGCTGAATGTAATGTTAGAACCGTATAAATGTAACTACTCCTTAACAGTTAAGCAAGCCGGGTAGAAACAAGGTGGAGGGCTGAAGATGCCGGGCAGGATAAAACAAGGTGGAAGGCTAGATTCAGCCTGTGGGCCTTGTGTTTGCCACCCATGCTCTAACTGTTATGCAAAAATGCCTTGCCACAACTGATATTATGGAACTAGAGAATTTTGTTGGATTTGCCAAAAAGTCCATTTTGGCTTTTCCATAAAATAAAAAAATACACTTTTCATTTTCACCTATATGTTTATTGATTTAGATACTTTGAGTATGTCAGCAGGCTTCCACTATTGGCTTCTAGTGGGTAGAGGTCAGGGGTGCTGCTAAACATCATCCAATGCATAAGCCCCACAGCAAAGACTTATTTGACATAATACTAAGAAACTTTGCAAAGCACTTTTGATATGTTGAATCAGTCACAGCACCTTCTCCATACACTGCACAAATCTTTTTTTTTTTTTTTTGCATTTTATTTGCAGTTTTACCTTTCTTGAAATAATAAAGCTTAACAAAAATATTGCATATTTTCTTCCATCTTCAATATAAAAATGGCTGCATAAAAATTTACCAATTTTGGTAAGTTATTTTTAACGCATGCTGATAGGACAGCTGCCACAATAATACTGAGAAAATTGTTTTGAATGAGGTTAAAGAAAACCAAACCCTACTATAACCATCATATGAAAAAAATCTGAAGGACTTGTTAGCCAAACCAATAGATTCAATGCTTCAGGCCCTTGGCGAACATGTTCTCTGACTCGGTTTTGGCTTTCTGCCCTTTGTTTCGCCACTCTTCCAAAGATGCACTGGACAACCAGAGGAGAAGCTAAGGCCAAGCTAGTCCAGCCTTGGCTAAGCATTGAAGGAGTGGCTGGAGCTCAAAAGCAACCTATAAACAAAAAGAGACTATATTTTGGGTTTGTTTTACTTCTCTTTTAGGCTCCAGGATTTTTAGGATATCTCTGTCAGGTCGTTGGCAGACTGCTAAGCTAAAAAAAAAGAGAGAGACTTTAGTGGCCACATATGAAAACAAACACAGTCTTTGAAAAATTAGTTTGGAAAAAGAGGCTGAGCAAGTGCACTACTGCAGACAACTAAAAAGCCCCAGTACAAGCTAGCAAGGATGAGAATAGGACCGGCTTTTTGGCATGACCACATTATAACATTCAGATTTTCCCATTCTTTTTTTAAATTCTAAGATTGGAATTATTTTACAATATGGGAAAATAAGGTTAATTGCTATAACTTAGAAAAATCCAATGCAGTTAAGGAAGAAAAAAGTAAGAAAATGTGGATGAATATTACACAGAAGACATGTTGTCTTTCTTATTCACTGTTACTTATTTGTGAGTATGTTATATATAGATTTTGTTAGCAATTTATATTTTAAATAGCAACCAACTGGTTGTGGGTGTGTTGTGAAATCAGTTAATCTTTAGGTTAGAAAAAATGATGAGAATGAAGACCAACTTGAATGGAAGTTGCAAACTACTAAACTATATGATTCATGTACATAGACAATATATATTCTCATTTTAGCATGTAAATTAGATGAGATTCCTTTCAAATAGATTGTGGAAATATATATATATTTCCAGTTATGAAGGTCTCCAAACTGGGGATGCTTGGGAGAAGGAATGAATGCTATAGTAAACTTTATTATTGAAATGCAAACATACCTAATTTCTACCTCAACAGACTCTTAAATAGTTCAGGGGTTCATTTAGGACCACATAGGAAGTCAACCACAAGTTCAAAAAATAGCTAGAATACTATTCTACAAAATTATTTAAATCCTAGGGATTTTTATTTTTTACTTCAATTTAGCAGACAATCATTTCTCCTCTGGGGACAAGCTGAGCACTGCAAGTGCCATTATTTCTCAGGGCTTCAACTTGTAAACCACATGTAGAGAAAAAGCAGAGGCTATTAAAAGAAGTAAGACCTATGCACAGCCAAAAAAGAAAAGTCAGTCTACTATTTAAGATGGAAAACTCCAAAAAGAATAAATTGTAGTTTCAGTAGCTTAAAATAAAGTTGAGTGGAAGGGGGGAGGATCTGACTCAAAAACTAAATTCATTTTTTACTATGGGTTTGGCACTGTCTCTAGGACAACTTTTACAAAAGTGAGTTCTGCAATATACCATTTCTGTGATATGTTTCACAAAAATAGCATTCCAGAATAAAATAAGTATTAAAGAAGAAAATGCTTAATTTGCTATAATATATCTAAAATACTATCATTTAACATGTAATAATTATATAAGCTATTGGCATATTTTAAAATTTTTGTATTAACTATTCAAAATCCAGTATGTACTTTAAATATGTGTAAAAATATGCATGCATGTATGTATATAAATGTAATTTTGCATGTGTTTGGTAATATTGAAATTCATATTACATAAGAGTAATTCTTTAAACAAATGAATTAATGTAGGCATTTTGAAATAATGAAAATAAAACTTTGTATTAATATGATTTAAGAAGCTGACAGAAGGCCATAATTAAATAGTGAATTGTCTGGACGTGAAAGGAAAAAAATGTACACACTGGTGGTTACAGAATAGTCAGGAGGATTTTAAGAAGAATAAAGGAAATGGAGAAGCCAAAGAACTTATATGCATGACACGTGGACATGAACTAAGGGGGCCATTGCCAGAAGAAATGGGGTACTGGGTGGAGGGGGTCAAAGAGGGGAGGATTAGGATAACTGTAATAGCAAAATAAAATGTATTTTAAAAAATAAATTCGGAGACTAGGAAAATAGAGCCTATTGAAAGAAAAAGAAAAAAAAAAAAAAACTGCAGAAACCATCCTTGAAAAAACTCAGACATTAGATTACTAGGCAAAGATTTTAATCCATTGTCTTAATTATGTTTCAAGAGCTAAATGAAACCAATGTCAAAGATTCAAAGAAAAACAAAATAAAACTACAAGACACTCTAATTTATAAAACTATAAGAGAATATTATAAAGAAATAGAAATTATATAAAACAACCAAATAAATATTCTGAGCTGAGAAATACAAAGCTGAAATTAAAATATTATTTTAGGAGTTCAACATCAGAGTTGAGCATGTAAAAATAGTAATTGTCCCAGCCAGGGCAACATAACCAGGTTGCAAGCCAGGTCTCCAGCCAGGTCTGTAGCTGGAGGCAGGTGAAAGGCAACCATACATTGATGTCTCTCTCCCTCTCTGTCTCTCTCCCTTCCCCCTCTCTCTGGAAATAATAAATAAAATCTTTAAAAAAAAAATAGTAATTGGAAGACTTAAATGTAGGTCAACTAATATTAACATGTCCAATTTGAGGAATAGACATATAAAGAATGGAAAAAAGTGAACAGAGCCAAGGCACCTGTCAGATACCATCATAATTAACAATATATGCATTATGGAAGTCCCAGAAGAAGAAAAGCAAAAAAAAAAAAAAAGAGAGAGAGAGAGAGAGAGAGAGAGAGAATATTTGAAAAACAATGGTCAAAGACTTTCCAAATTTGATGAAATAATGAATCTACACATCAAAAAACATAAACATAAAAAGATTTATACTTAGGCTCATTATAATCACATTTTCAAAAGACAAAGGCAAAAAGAGAATCTTTAAAACACCAAGACAGAAGCAAGGGACCGTTAATAAGATTAACAGTCTTATTTATCAGTAGAGACCATGGAGAGCAGGAGACAGTGGATGAAATACTTAAAGAGATGAAAAATAAAAACTGTTAACCAATAATTATATGTTCGACAAAACTGTTATTCAAAAATGAAGAAATGAAGGATAAATTAGGACATTTCCAGATAACAAAGGTCCAGAGCATTTCTTGCTATCATACATGCTGTGAAAAAAAAAAAAAAGAAAATGATAAAAGTAGCCATTCAAGATAAGATAAAAGAACACTAGAATTTTAACTCAACTCCATATAAAGAACTAAAGAATAACAGCAAAAGTAACTGTCCAGCTAAATTAAAAATTAGTAATATATTTTTGGCTTATAACTTCTTTTTTATATGATTTAAGAGACAAATGCATAAAACAATAATTTTACATCCATGTTAATGAGTACACTGTATACAAAGATATAATTTGTTATAGTAAAACCGTAAGGGAAAAAACAAAATTGCATAGGAACAGAAATTTGTGTGCTGTTGAAGCTGTTTCTATTCATTTAAACTAGCTTTCATACATTAAAATGTTAATTGTAATATTCATGGTAACCCCTGAGAAAATACCTAAAAATATAAAAAGAAAAGAAAATGAGTAGCAAATCAAAAATGGTGCACCAGAAAAGTCAATTAAATGCACAGAACTTATTAGCAAGAAGTATATATAAGGCATAAAGGAAACAGTAGGAGTAAGTAAAACAAATGGCAGAAGTAAGTGTTCTCTTACCAATCACTATAAGTATAAATGGGTTAAACTCATCATTTAATGTGTTAAAAGGCAGAGATAAGCATAATGGATTTTTTAAAAATAATCCAACTATATACTGTCTACAAGAGACATAAAATTCAAATATACAAATAGGTTGAAATTGAAAATCAAAAGAGATATTTCATGCACATAGTAACCAAATAAAATAGATTTGGGGGGAATGGGTGGGTGGGGAGAGGGACAGAGGGGAGCAAAAAGGGGATGGATGTAATACAACAACAATAAAATTTAAAAAAAAATAGAGTGGTCATAAAAATATCATTCAGATTATAGTAAATAAAAATACTGTTACAAGAGGCCAAGAAGGGCATTACAAATAGATAAAATTGTCATTTCATCAAGAATTGTAGCAATTATAAATGTACACTCAAAAATAAATTGGGGTACATTAAAATTAAGTATTTTTTAAAGTACATCAAAGAGCACTAAATTGGGGTACATTAAAATTAAGTATTTTTTAAAGTACATCAAAGAGCTCTTTATCAAGAGGTAAAACAGTCCACGTAATAGGAGAAACCATTTGCAAATCATATATCTGTTAAATGATCTAATATCCAAAACATCTGAAGAGCTCTTACAACTCAACAACAGAAGATCTGCAGCCCAATTAAAATATAAGCAAAGGGTTTTCAATGCCTTAAGTAGGCATTTCCTCCAAATAAACTATATAAATAGCCAATAAGCCGATAAAAAGATGCTTAACATCATTATCTATTAGGCAATTGCAAATATAAACCACAATGAGATAATACTTTACACCCATTAGGGTAACTACCAAAACAATTTTTAAAATATCAATTATTAATGAGGATATGGACATTTGGAACCTCCTAAACTTGCTGATAGAAATGTAAAATTATGCAGTTTCTGTGGAAAACAGTTTGACCATTCCTTTGTAAGTTAAACACAGAATTACCATCTGTGCCAGCAATTCCACTCCTGGATACATACCCAAAAGAACTGAAATCAGATGTTCAAACAAAAACTTGTGTGTGAATGTTCATAGCAACACCATAGCTAAATAAAGAATATCAAGTAAATGAATTTATATCCATCAACTGATAATGAACAAACAAAACATGGTATATCCATATTATATCATTCAGCCATAAAAAGAATGCAGCAATTTTACATATTGCAACATGAATGAACCTTGAAAATATTAGGCTAATTGAAAAAAACAGCCACAAAAATCCACATGCTGTATGAATCTATTTATATGAATATCTAGAATAGGCAAATTCATAAACATAGGAAGCAGATCAGTGGTTGCCAGGGCGCAGGTTATGGGATAGAGAAGACTGCTTAAAGTGTCTAGGATTTTCTTTTTCTTTTCTTTTTTTTTTCTTTGTTTTGTTTTGTTTTTTTCATCATTTTCAGAGAGGAGGGCAGGGAGGGAGGAAGAAAGGGAGAGATGCATCAATGTATGGTTGCCTTTCACCTGCCTCCAGCTACAGAGCTGGCTAGAGACCTGGCTTGCAACCTGGTTATGTTGCCCTGGCTGGTGGGATTTTCTTTTGGAGTGACAAAAATGTTCCAAAACTACATAGATAGTGGCAGTCATGTTACATTGTAAATACACTAAATGTTGCTAAAGATGTATTATACACATTTTACCACAGTTAAAAGTATTTAAAGCAAGTTAGAAGAAAATAATAATCTGATAGTTTCATAGAGGAGGGAACATATAATTGATTCAAAATACAAATAGAAAAATGAGCCCTATTACATATTAGCTGGCACCATCTACTTACAGATTGTTTTATGGGGATCAAGTAAGACAAAATCATGTTAAAAAAAAAAACAAAACACCAGTATAAAACTTGCTCCATAGTATATTTTCTACACATAGTGATTGAATCTAAATTTCTTTAAAGATACCTATTTCGGTGTTACTGCTTTTTAGTCATTCTTATATAATTATTCAGTATTTAATAGACTAAATTAATTACATGTACTGATTCTGGAGTCACTGACATTGTCCAAGTTTAAATATAGGCTCTTCTTAGGCTATGACTTTCAGGAAACTTCCTCTACCCCTCTCTACCTCAGTTCTCTGGGGGTTTTTTTGTTTTGTTTTGTGTTTTTGTTTTCAATGTATGGTTGCCTTTCACCTGCCTCCAGCTATGGACCTGGCTGGAGACCTGGCTTGCAACCTGGTTATGTGCCCAGACTGGGAATCAAACCAGCGACCTTTGGGTTTGTAGGCTGACACCAATCCACTGAGCCACCAGCCAGGACCTCTGTCCAGTTATTTATAAAATGAAGATAATCATAGTACTCCTGCCTGAATAATGAGAATTAGAGTAAAAAATCTATAACAAATTTAACACAATTCTAGGCTCTTAAATTATCATTCAATAAATAATAGTATTACTATTAGAAATTTGTTTCTGTTGTTACATCTCACTCCTCAGTTATAAACAGAAAGAAAGAAAATCATTCAACTTGGAATAGGAAGATAAACAATTTATACTCTCTCTGTCTCATTCCAAATAAGAAACTGTCCTTCCTAACTGGCTTTCACAGTTTCTGTTTTGCTCCCTGACACTTCTATCATCCCCGCTTTTTATTCTTCCTTAGCTTTACAATCCAGTGACATAGTTAATCCATATTTTTGTTTTCTTACGCTTCAGGGCAATGTCCATAATTGTTCCTTCTTAAGGGCATATAATAATGATCATGCATTAACTCTATCTTGCCTGTCTCAAGTTCATAAATTATTTCTTATTTAGGAGAAAATATAAGACATGAACTAGTAGATCTTCTAGCCCTAATGTTCTGTTTTTATTAAATGTTTTTATTAAAATATGATGAATAAAATAACTTTTGCTAAATACCAAAATTTCTAGTTGGAAACAGGAAGAGAAAACAGTGATAGTTCAGATGCCTTACTTGTATCATCTCCCCTATCTTGATATCACAAAGAATAGCTACTGAGTCAGAACAGTTTGCTCCTAAAAGGTGGGTGCATAAACTTTTGGGTTGTTGAAAAGAAATTTCTCAAAAGGTCAATTGGAAGCATAATTTAATAACGTTCCAGAAGTTGATGAAAGCTGACACTGATAGATTCCTTGCTGAGAAATGTATTCATTCCATAGTTCTAAAAAAGCAAGTTTTTGTCAGTACATACCCGGAGAATGACTGTAATAGAATTGTAAAACTTGAGCATTCCCCAGGCAAATAAGGTTGCATATTGAATAGTTAACAAAAAAATTATTGAGTTTTTATAAATTTCTTATTTTCTTGTTGTTCTTTTTTCTGTTAACATACTTTTATTTCTTTTTTATTGTTGTTCTATTACAGTTGTCCCATTTTTCCCCTGGGGTAGCTCTCCTCTACTCCAACCTTCCCCACTCCTATAGTCGTTCCCACTCTACTGTCCATGTCCATGCTAGTTCCTTGACCTTTTCCCTTCTTTCTACCCTTCTCCCTCTCCCCTATAGTCACTGTCCGTCTTTTCCTTGTTTCCATGTCTCTGGTTCTATTTTGCTCGTTTGTTTGTTTTGTTCATTAGTTTCTATTAATGGTGAGATCTACTTATAGGTGAAATCATATGGTATTGGTCTTTTGCCTAGCTTATTTCAAAAAGCATAATACCCTCCAGTTCCATCCATGCTATCACAAAAGGTAGGAGTTGCTTTCTGCTGTGCAGTACTCCATTGTGTGAATAGACCACAGTTTTTCGATCTACTCATCCACTGATGGGCACTTAGGCTTTTTTTAGCACTTGGCTATTGTAAATAGCACTGCTATGAACACAGGGGTACATAGGTTCTTTTGAATTGGTGTGCCAGGATTTTTCGGGTATATTCCCAGCAATGGAATCACTGGGTCAAAAGGCAGTTCCATTTTTACTTTTTTGAGAAAATTCTATATTGTTTTCCACAGTGGCTGCACCAGTCTGCATTCCCACCAATAGAGCACTAGGGTTCCGTTTTTTCCATATCCTGGCCAGTACTTGTTTGTTGATTTGTTAATGATGGCCATTCTGACAGGTATGAGGGAGTATCTCATTATGGTTTTAATTTTCATCTCTGATGGCTAGTGATGTTGAACATTCTTTCATATGACCATGGGCCCTCTGTATGTCCTCTTCAAAGAAATGCCTGTTCAGGGATTTTGTGCATTATTTAATTGGATTGTTTGTCTTTCTGGTGTTGAATATGAGTTCTTTATATATTTTGTTCAAGGCAAAATTGGCAAATATGTTTTCCCATACCATTGGTTACCTTTTTATTTTGCTAATTTTTATTTATTTATTTATTTTATTCATCGTGGTTTGAATCTACTCAGTGCCCTGACTCTAAGGCCTTTTTAGAGGTTCAAGGTCAGCTACTACCTGTTCCCTGTCTGGGACTTCCTGGCATGAGCTACCAAAAGATCTGCATATAACTTCTACTTGTGCTATAATTTGGTTTTTGTTTTGTGTGTTTTTTACTACAAGAAATTTTTTATAATGAACATGTCCTTGTTTTTTGTTTTGTTTTGTTTTGTTTTGTTTTTGTATTTTTCAAATTTATTTTCAGCTCTGGCGGTATGGCTCAGTGGATTGGCACTTGCCTGCGAACCCAAGCGTCACTGGTTGGATTTCCAGTCAGGTCACATAACCAAGTTGCAAGTCAGGCCTCCAGCCAGATCCCCAGCTGGAGGTGGGTGAAAGGCAACCATACATTGGTATTTCTCTCCCTTTCTTCCTTCCTCCCTGTCCTTCTCTCTAAAAATAATGAATAAAATATTTTTAAAATTTATTTTCAGAGGAAGGGGAAGGAAGGGAGAAAGAAAGGGAGAGAAACATCAATGTTGGTTGCCTCTCCCACACCCCCAAAGGGAGACCCAGCTGCAACCCAGGCATGTGCCCTGACAGGGAACCAAACCAGCAACCTTTGAGTTCATGGCAGGTGCTCAATCCACTAAGCCACACTAGCTTAGGTTTCTAATATGTTTTAAAGTTACCAATCATCAGTTATTTTCTAATAACAAAACCATATATTAATTACTTCAGTATTTTATTTAAGCAATGGCATAAGAATTTTGGATCATATAGTACTAATAATGAAAAAGTAGTCACTACAATGGACATAGTATAAAGGAAATTAAGAAAAATAGCTTTTGTCAACATTGAAACTTAGTGTACTTACAATTTATAGGCAAGAAAGACTGATAGTGCTTTGCGATTTTAGCACAACACTCAAACTTACTGTGAATAGATCTATATTAGTGCAGACTCACCCTAAAATAGTAAGAAATACTTTATGTAATTCCATAGTAAGAAAAATATTTTTGTTAAAGCCATCCTTTACATTGCCATTGGGTATGTGGGTAATAGGAATTGAAATCTCAAATTTTGATTTATTTGATAGTATGATTGGTAATATTGGAAAGTAGAAAACACAGACTTCATGGGTGCCATGGGTGGTGTAGACAAAGGAGGAAACACCAATGATGTTGGAGCTCACTTAGAAAAAGAATGAAAAATGTAAAACCATCTTAAAGCATAAGAAGATTTATTACATAGAAAATGGTAGCCAGCTGCTCTCCATCCCTAATGAGATACGAGGCAGGAAATTGGCTTAAATTGATTAGGAGGATTTAGGTTCCATATAAGAAGTGTTATTCTTGAGAGTGGAGGGAGATGAATGGTTCCTAAGGGGAATGTGGTCACCCCACTTTTAGAGAAAAGCTCTGCATCTCAAAAACCCCTGATACCTCTAAATTTACTAACATCCTTTTTCAGTGCTTTTCAGAGCATACATATGGAGGGTGGTCTACGAAACAAAAAAACACTCTCTTGATAAAGGATATGCTGAAACTACCTTTAGGCAAAAGAAAGAATTTCCTGAGAGGATGATTAAACATGAGATTGGGTAATTTAAGACAATTCTGGTATCCCTTTCATAGTAGATCTTTAAGAACAGAATATTTTTTCAGTCTCAAATTATTTACTCAACCCTCCTTAGAGAAATGCCAATCACTATGATGAGGACAGTCTTCTCAATAAATGTTATGTAGAAATTGTAATCATTATTTTACATAGGAATAACTAAGGTTTAATGACTTGCTAATCTTCAACTTACAGTGTAGCCAATACTCAAACTCCATGAATTGAGGAATCCAATACTAAAGCCACACCATGACCCTTGGCCCACATGCCAGGAGCTTTTGTTGCAGAACCACTTTTAATGAGACTATATATATATATATATATATATATATATATATATATATATACTGAATCAAACCAAAGTCTTAAGTCTTAATTATAGTCAGAGGGTCAGTTATCAATCAACAGAGTAAAAAATCAGTTGGCATATATCAAAGAATCTGTCTTCACAAATAACTCACAAGTCAGTATATACTTATCTTGGTCTCTGAATATTAAATATTCAATTTTTTAATTTAACATATTTATGGAAAATCAATATGCAAATATTATGTACCAATCCTTCCTCTAGGTGCTGAGAACACAGCAGATAATATTCTTACACTTGCTGTAGAAAGTGTAAATAGATAACAAAAAGTAATAATTAATATCAACATTTAATGAGAGCTTATATATCCCAGACACTGTCCAAAGAATGTATTATCCTCATAGCATCCCCATAAATTAGTTAATATCACTGCAAACATAACAGAGAAGGAAAATACCTCATGGGGAGGTTAAATAACTTGATGTAGATAACTAGAAATTGGAAAAATCATGTTGTCCAAATCAAGATCCATGTTTTTAACTATTACCTCATACCAAAATTTCATTTAATCTGAAGTGGTAAATTTTTGTAAAGATTCAACTGCCACTTGAAAACTAAAGAAATAAAAATTTAAACTGGGCAACTCAAAAAACAACCAATACTTTGAAAGGGTAAAAGGTGGATGTAGTGTTAATTTTCAATTGGTTTGTCAGGAAATGCCCCTGTATCACATGTATGCTAAGGAATGATAGGCAAGAAAAATCTAGTCATGAGAAGACCTTCCTGAAGAGCATTCAAGACAGAAGTAACAGTAACTACCAAGGACCTGAAGTGAGAGAAAGTTTGGTACATGCATAAAACAAATAAAAACCCAGAGTTGCTAAAATAGAGTCACTGGGGAGAAAGACATGAAATAACACCCGAGACAATGGCAATAGTCAACAATTTTTTTTAAATTTCTTCTCATTGAGATTCCAAGCCTTTGGGGAGTTTTAGCAGAGGCAGGATGGGGATGAAATTGTTCAATTAAAATTGTAAGAGGTCGCTTAAGCTGCTTTGAAGAAAACAATACTGTGAAGAATAGAAATTTGGAGCACAAAGACAAGGTAGAAAGCAACTAAAGTTGTCCAAAGAAGAAGTGATGATAATTTAGACCACAGCCTAACTAAAACAATAATTACAGGGTATAGATTTAGAGAAAAGTATTTTAAGGCAGATGTTGATCACTGTGAAAAGCCAGTACTCCACATGTATAAATCTCTCTTAAACTTAGCAGAAGTATTTTAACAAGCATTCAACCTGAACTCATCTTTCCATCATTGCCTCACATTAAAAAGGAACTCTAAAATACCTTTTGTTCATTAGAGGTTGGGGGCTTGTTTTAAGTTAGTTCTACCTCTACACACTTCTAGTTACTAATTCAAAAAGGCTGAATAAGAAAATAGTTAAGATATTTCTCTTCTCAATCAAGTAATCATTATTTGATTCATCAAAGAACTATTGAAGAACTCGATACTGCATCCTAAAATGGTTCTACAGTAGCCACTGAATAAATGATAAACTTGATTTACAGTCTTCTTCAAAAACAGTCCTACTCAGCTTTCCAGTATCATCTTTGCTTCTCCACAGCATGAACCTTATTGATTGGAAGACTCTCATTACATACCAAACACACCTTTATTGTTCGGTTTTCTGAATGTTTGCCATGCTCTTCTCCTCTTGTGCTTGTAGATACTATACTTTTAAGCCATTTAAGTCATAAATGGCTTATCTAAGTTGATAGAGAGTTTCTCACCTAGCAAATATTTCTCATCCTTCTGTGACTTCAGTAAGTAATTATCTGATTTTTATCAAGAAGGCTTATCCTTCAGTTTTTTGTATATAAAACAGTACTTGGCCCTAGCTGGTAGCACAGTGGTTAAGGCGCCGGCCTGTGAACCCAAAGGTCTCAGGTTCGATTCCCCAGCCAGGGCACATAACCAGGTTGCAAACCAGGTCTCCAGTCAGGTCTGTGGCTGGAGGCAGGTGAAATGCAACCATACATTGATGTCTCTCTCCCTCTCTGCCTTTCTCCCTTCCCCTCTTTCTAAAAATGATGAAATAAAATCTTTAAAAAATATATTTATTAAAAAAACAAAACAAAACACAGTACTTGGCACCACTAGTGTTTAAAGAATAATTGAGAGTGTTAAAACTTCCCAGATTAGTAAAATTAATATCTAGTTATTCATACAGTTATATAATGTTTTTAAATTAATAAAATATAATTAAATTATTACTGAAGTCTAATAAAGCTGACATAAAAATCAACTATATCATTATAATATGGCAACAAATTATTCAAACATTCTGAGAGATAATCTGATAATATATATGAAGAATCATAAAAATGTTCTTTGTTTTAGATCTGACAATTAAATTTTGAAAGTCTGTTCTCTGAACATAATGCAATTATATGTAAAAGTACTCAAAATAAATTTTGTTATAATAAACCAACAGAAGAAAATTTAATATCAAACTAAATGGTATTACTTAAATATATTTTGATGCAAACTCAAAAAAATAAGCAACCACTAGAAATAATACTTATAACACTGTATAGCAATACAAAGAAATAGTCACATTAAATCAAAATATAAATATTTATGTAAATTGTTATTATTTTTCCTAGTCTCCATATGTTTTATATGAATATATATTTTTTAATTCCAAAACACAGTATGATAATTTCCCTTATACTTTATATTCTTATTAATGAGTTTATCAGCTTGCAGCTAGAAAGGAATCTTCTAGAGAATACTTTCTTTTGAAAACATGGTTAAAAATCTGGCCCTGGTAACTCTTGGATGCTTATGCAGACAATGGATTTCTTTACAAAACCAAGAAAGAAAGAGACAAATGGGGTTGAGGGATAAAGAGGAAAAAGGGCTATTTTAGGTATTTTGGGCCATTACCAGGAGTTCTTAAAAATTTTCACCACAAGAAAAAAAAAATGTAATTGTGAACTGATGGATATTAAGTAACCTTATTGTATCATTTCAAAATAAACATATTTTTCAAATAATCATGTTGCACACCTTAAACTAATTAATGTAAATTACATATCAATGAAACTGGAGTGGGGGACCAACTTTAACAAAATTCTTCCCAAATCCAAAATTAGTGCTCTTTACACTACCACACTATATTTTTATATGATATTTCATAATCAGTTATGAAATAGTATCTATACCTTCATTGTTGGCAGGCTCTTCCAAAACAGACAATTGAAAAAATAATAGGATTAGACAGCTGGGACTTGGACAGTCATTGCTTATACTTACCCCAAATGTTAAGAACTTGTAATTGATTTGCTACTCTAAAATTTAACACTTGACCACAGTTGAAAACTAGCATTTTGAACATTTACAAGTAGGTGCTACTTGGCAGTTGTTGTGAGGAGCAATTAACAAGCTATTAACAAATACATAAAGAATCTCAGGTGCCTCCATTCCTTGGGTAACATCGCCTATTACCCATGTAGAAACACAGGGAAGGGGAGCAGTTTAGACAAGAACCTAGTATGGAAGAACCATGGACATGGACAACATGTGGGATTGACTTTGTTGGGGAATGGGTGGGTGGGGAAGAGGACAGAGGGGAGCAAAAAGGGAATGGATATAATACAACAACAATAAAATTAAATTAAAAAAAAAAAAATCTCAGGGAGCCCTGGCTGGTGGCACAGTGGATAAGGCATCAGCCTGTGAACCCAAATGTCACTGGCTTGATTCCCCAGCCACAGCAACATAATCAGGTTGCAAGCCAGGCCTCCAGCAAGTCCTTAGCTGGAGGCAGGTGAAAGGCAACCATACATTGATGTTTCTCTCCCTTGCTCCATCCCTCCCTGCCCTTCTCTCTGAAAATAATAAATAATTTTTTTTTTTTTTCAAATCTCAGGGACTTCAGTGTTGGGTGAAGGTGGCAGAGGGGTGAAGAGAAAGAAATAAATAGGTTTTCTCAAACCATGCTATTGGAATATCGGATATTCCAAGACAAAAATTACAAACTAATATCAAGAGAGAGAATTTATCTTTAGCATTTGAACTTCCCCTTTAATATTATCTCCTACTTCTCAAATCCAGTTTTATTAAGAGTGGTTTATATCTTGGGGCATGGGATAAAAAGAAATAATTATGATAGTGAATGTAGAGCTCTCTATTTCCTTACCTGAGCTGTTAGAAGCACTTCCAAAATTGAGTAAGAGAATTAATTATAGCCATTTTTTATTTCACTTTTTTTTTTTATCAGAAGATCCTTGAGTAATGGAAAGCCCAGTAGTTAGAAGCTCTTCCAAAAGTTTGTGAAAGGCAGTGTGTGTAGCAGGAATGGAATGGGTTCTAAAGACCTGCTAGGTTCCATTCCCAGCTTTACCACGTACTTGCTATGTAGCAGAAGGCAAGTTATTCAATTGTTCTGTGCTTTGGTTTCCTTATCTATCAAGTAACATAAGAAGAGTTCTTATTTCAGTGTATTGTTGTGAGAAATGATTGAGTTAATGTGTAATGCCCACAAGCACTTTAAAATCATTAGCTATAATTATGTACAGAAAGGGACTTCTCAGCTTTTGTGTTCCCTCCATATCTCTTCTCAGTTTGAACCTTATGAAAGGTCAAGGATGTTAATATCTGTGTGGTGCTACTAATTCAAAATTTCATGAAGGACTATATCCAAAAGATAAATTAAAAAGGTTAAGTGGAGCCAATATAATCTGTCAATGGGAGATTTGGGTTATAGCCCTGACTCTAAAGATTTGTTTGACATTGCAAAATCAAAGCACATCTCTAGGGCTATCTTTTCTTATTAGTTAATTAATAGTTTGTACTAGGTCAGCATACCCCAAAACTTGTGCTAGGAGAAATTACAATGATAATAATATTCTTTTGAAATATGTTCATCTATGCTTTCCTAGCCTATAAATCTGTACTGTATTCCCTCCAGCCCATTGGTCCCCTTAGGGATGAAGTAAATTCTGCCTAAAATGAGTGGTCCTTACTGAGGACCACTCATTTTTGTTTTTGTTTTAGAGATTTTATTTATTATTTTTAGAGATAGAAAAAGGGAGAGAGGCAGAGAAGGAGAGAAATATTAATGTATAGTTGCCTTTCACCTGCTTCCAGCTAAGGACTTGGCTGGAGACCTGGCTTGCAACTTCGTTATGTGTCCTGACTGGGAATCAAACCAGCAACCTTGGGTTCACAGGCCAGTATCTTATCCACTGCACCATCAGCCAGGGCCCTTACTCAGGTTTTAATCACCAAGTTGACTTCATTATTTTTTTCCAAATCAGTCTCTAAAAACATATAGAGAATAAAGTTTTCTGATGGAAGAAAACAGGATTCCTAAAACTCTAAGCTAATTTCAAATATATAAACACCAATAAGAAAGTCTGGTATGACTGATGGAGTGAGAAAAGAAAGAGAGCCTTAAATAGGAAAAGCAAAATGAGAGGTGCACGTATCTTAGTTGGGGAGGGAGGATAGGTAGCAGGCTTTATTTGTTAGTTTGAGAGAAAAGTCAAAAGCTTCCATGAAGTGCTTCAGGGACGTAGCTTCAGGGCAGATACTTGTCCTTAAGCTGAGAGAAGTCCGAGTTTACACTCCTTAAACACCTTCAACTCTGACCTGTGGAATGGCTTCAGAATTCCCAATATGCCCCAAGGGTGGTTAATAAATAAAAAGCAGCTGATTAAAGAACCACTGACCTTTTTATTTTACAGGATGACCCTACTTAAGAGAAAGATGACCCCTTATTATGGAATAGGCCAGACCAGTCATCGAAGAGCAGAGGCTGGCAAGAATTCAGAGTAAAAGTGCAGACCCCATTGCCAGGAGGTAATTAATGTAAGTAAGCCCATTGTTGCTCATATGGTCAGGTGCCAATTTGAGAAGGTAAGAGATAATTAAATGAATTGAGCCATTCACACAGAGACAAATTTATCAAAAGAGACTGTCTCAACTTGAACACTCTGAAATATTTTTGATTGGCTGTTAAAGTTACCCCACACCCACATACTTGCTCACTCTATAAACACACACTTTAGACCATCCACTAAGTTGTATAAGATCTCATGGAATCTATTAGACTGATAAAAAACTAAAGCTGTTGTGTGAGTAAACGTGTTATCATACAACACATGAATTTCACAAGACGTCCCATTAAAAAGAAAGTTCATATACAAATATATCTGGAAAATGTTGCAAAGAATATTCTTCTTTCCTACATATTCATGCTCCATATTTGCATATTAAAAAGACTAAGATTGCCCCATAGATGCACGAATGTTTTTTGTAATCCTGTTGTAGTTTTATCTGCCAATACTATTTTCCTAGACATTATTTCTGTTTATAGATACTTCCTCCAGGCATGGGAATAAGTATTCATATACCATGGTACAAGGATTAGTTTTGGAATGGCTCTATGACCAAAGTTGAGTCCATCAAATCCTTCCATAGCATCTTTGATCTTGAGTTGGTGAGGCAGAGCCCTTTATATTTGCTGGTTATAGACACTAAGAATATAAGTTTGGAGCCGGCTGTTGCCATTGCCTGCAAGCTGTCCTAAAACATTATTCAGAGAGAGCTGAGATATACCAGGGAGATAGAAAAAGCAAGTGAGCTGAGGGTTGTAAATCTGGTTGATCTATCCCCTTCCTGGTTACAATAGTTTGAGTTGGAGTTTTTGTCACTTGCAAACAGGATGCAAACCAGCAATAGGCCATTTAAGTTTCTGGTATTTTTGTTTTAGGGTTTTGTGGGCTTTTTTAACTATTAACAAACCAAAGAATGTATCTTTGAAATGCTGGTTTTAACAATGTGATACCTAATTTTTTTAAATTTCTAGAATAAAAGCAAGCCTGAGTTACAAACACAGAAAGGTGATCTCAAATCTGAAGTAAATGCCCCCACACACACCAGAAACAGGCATAGTACAATTTGTCTTTAAATGCCATATTAATAAGAAATTTGAATCCAGACATTTTTAAGTCTCCATCAGTGTCCTCCATTACTTCATCATTAATGGAAATGGCAAAAAGCTCACTAAAAATTACTTCCAGAACTTGAAATGGATATTATACTGTTTAAAGAGATGTCATATAAAAATAATTTGCTTTAATCATAGCACAAACCATTGCTATGATGCCATATGCATTGTGAACCTTAGGGATTTCTTCATTTAGAGAAGAATGAATTTTGACTAGGCATAAGTGCTTTTTGCAAAAAAGTAAATCCACAAAATCCAATACATTGAAAATACAACCAGGTGTGAGTGGCTTTAAAAAAATAAATTATGCCAAGATACATTGCCCAGCTGTGTTTTAGATTTCAAGAGATCTTAAGATACATTCAGGCATTAGGGGCTCGATAATACTCAAATTATATTTTCTTAAGTCTTTTGTCTCTAATTAAAAACTTATTTACAAGAACACTAAAGACATAGCATTTTCCAGCTACATATATTTAATTTACTAAAAAAAAAAATGTTACATAGCATAGTTGCTTTTTTGGGTTTTTAAAAATTATTTTTCAGAGAGAAGAGAAGGAAAAGAGGCAGAGAGAGAGACATCAATGTATGGTTGTCTTTCACCTGCCTCCAGCTACAAATCTGGCTGGAGACCTGGCTTGCAACCTGGTTATGCGCCCTAGGTGGGAATCAAACCAGTGACCTTTGAGTTTGCAGGCCAGTGCCTTATGCATTGTGCCACCAGCCAGGGCATAGCAAAGTTTTTTAAAGATATTTATGTAGCCTTTGCTATGACCATGAATTTTTTTAAGTAGCTTGTTTCAACTATAAAAAAAAATTAATAATAACTATCAGATATTTAAAATTATCCTTACAGATATATAGTTTAGAGGTATGGGGAAAGAACAAACTTTCCTCTACCTTTAAGATTCCTTTCTGCTGGTCTAATAATCAAATAGACATGAGACAGATTAGCAAGAGAAAATAACCAAATTTAATACATATATATGTATGGAAACCCTACATACATGAAGAGTCAGATACCCCACATGCAGCAGAGGTTCAGAAATAGGGAGAATCTAGGTACAAAATATGAGGCATTCTGATCTAAGAATGAGGTTAGATGACTTGGGGGCTTCAAAGGATCATTGCAAAATGATAAGGGTAGGTGCTTAATAAGTAGGTTTGTCCTGCTCTATAGGTACGTCTAAAGAGGTTATCTCCAATATCCATTATTATGAGCAAGGCTTCTAACTGAAGTTGTTCTAATTAAGGAAGGGGCAGTAGTTTCTTGGACCTGCTGCTAATGTTGCCTTTAGCTCAAAAGAATCTGTAAACTATAGAGGTACATCTTGGGGTGGCTTATTCTGAACCTGCACAGTGGAGAAGGCCTAAACTGAATCTGAGAAAACATAGTTCAAACCTCACTATTGCCCTCTGAACAGTTACATGACCTTGAGGAAGTTAGTGAACTCTTCATAATCTCATTGGCTGACCTGTGAAATGGGTATGACAAAACTGACTGTCAATCATGTTACATGATACTATCAGTAAAACTGCTTAGTACAAACCAGGCATTCTTTCATCAACCTCGACTGAAAAATGTAGAAATAATGATAGTATGTATTTTACCTTCTCCGGACAGTGATTTTTTTTTTTTTATTCTGAAATCCTAATTGGTTATTTATGTGTAACACTTAAGTTAACCTCATCATAATGATGTACTCTAAAACATTTATGTAATTCTATAAATTGTAGATATATAGCTAGCAATTTTAGAGAATGTTTAGTAAGGGTCTATTAGGTCCCAAAGAAAGAATCTATACTGAAGAATTCTTATAAATGAGAAAATGTTAAGCATTGAGATTTGATAATGGTCAAGGGGGGAAAAAATAACCAGAATATGAGATAAACTGGCTTAAGTGATTATGAAAGAATATGATTACTCTTTCTTTTTGGTGAAATTCTCCAAGGGGGTTGGTATTATCTCCCCTATGCATGAGAATTCCAGAGAAGCATTGTCTGGTAGAAATATAAATTGAACCATAAATGTGGGCTAAGTGCATGTTTCCACCCAGGAAATGAATCTTAGGAAAGCAGTACCAAGCCGTGTTTAATTAGAATGTATTCACCGTGACTACAGTGAAGTTACGTACAGTGGTGTGGAGGAGGGTGTGCTGTGGTGGCAATGTGCACTGATAGCCAGGCACTGAGCCCTAGTAAGGTCACCCAGACAGCATGGTATCCAGCACTCATGGTTATTCCTTAACATTTATATCATCTTCCATTCCATATACTATTCCAATTCATTTCTCCTCTTATATGAAGCAGAATTGGTGGTTTTGTTTGTAATGGAGAACAGAGATATTTTGGAGTAACAAAGTAAAAATAGAAAATTGAAAAGACATAAAGTTCTATGGAGGTTTGGAGCACACACATTAGATAAACATTAAGCTTGAGTATTAACTTGAAGAATAGATAGGAGTTAAATAAGTGAATACGGGTTAATATGGTCTACTTCAGCCCCTTGTCTTTGTTATACTTATTTCATGGGAGAAGCAATCAAGATCTAGAAATGTAAAGAAGCAAGAGACATAAAGCCTTTAAATAAATAAATAAATAAATAAATAAATAAATAAATAAAAAAGACATAAAGTCTGATTCTAGCCCTGATATTAATCACCTGGGAAGATCACTCAATTTCTTGAGACATCATTTTACTCTCATCCATAAAGCGACTGGGTTGGATTAAATTATGTGATTTCAAAGGGTCTGTGTAATAAGTTGATCATAGGGTAAATGATTTTCAAATGAATGAATGTAGAGATAGAGATGATACATGATAGATAGATAATAAATTAAAATGAGAAAAATATGCTCATTTAGCAACTTAGCAACTTGATTTTTCTCAAAAGGAAAATGCATCTTTTATTTTTCTTAAAGATTTTATTTATTATTTTTAGAGAGGGGAGAAGAGAGAGAAGCAGAGACGGAGAGAGACATCAATGTATGGTTGCCTTTCACCTACCTCCAGCTATGCCCATGGCTGGAGACCTGGCTTGCAACCTGATTATGTGCCCTGGCTGGGGAATCAAACCAGCGACCTTTGGGTTCGCAGGCTGGCACGAAAACGCACCTTTTAAAGAAGAAAAAAAAAAAAAAAAAAGTAGATAACCTTTTCAGGCAGAGAGAGAAGATGAAATTCCTAACATTATATAGCAGTAAAATAATGCTATTGCTATGTTGTTCTGTTTGGTAAAAGGGCGTGAATTTTTTAATTTATAGGTAAAATCATTTGTGTTCTCTTGGTGGAGCAGAAAAGAATCGGGGAGGTTGGACTGTGTGGTAGGACTAAGGGTTGGGGAATTCCCTAGGAAGACAGACAAAAAGGAGGATAAAGCAGGGTCCTGCCAAGTGAGGATATTTCAAAATAAATGCCCTGGGCTCTGCAATGCGAGCCTCTTGAGAGCCTTCACAGCTGTTACTCCCAGTTAATGGGGCTGTGTTCTGTTCTCTGGTTGCTAAGAGTCCATAGAAGTGACAAGCCACATAGACAAGAGAATAACCCAGCATCTCAGAGTAAACATCCAGCTTACATTTGTCAAAGTAAGTGAGAATAAACATACAGTATCTTTACAATGTAACACACCTCCAGTATTTTAACTCATGAAACTGACTCATTTAGAAATATCAGACTTCGGGATTCATTGATATAATTTAGGGAAAGCTCAACTCAGGAAAATTCTCATCGATCAAACATGTTCCTTATTTTATAATTTTACAGTGCTCTAATATTTTCATAGCCCAACAGTTTGGCAATTTTAAGGCTAAAGATTTAAAACACCCTGACTATTATGCTTTAGCATTAATACACATATCACTATTAGATAATCACAGAACTCAGCCCAAGTTTCTTTTTTTTATTTTACACATTTGAAGTGTTTAGAATTTTAACTGCTCACCTTCTGAGGTTCCATTCTGTTATGCGCTGAATTGTGCCACCCTAAAACTTATTATGTTGAAGCCCTAACCCCCAATATTTCAGAATGTAGCCATAAATGGAGGTAAGGTGTTTAAAGAGGTTACTAAGTTAAAATGAGAACATTAGGGTGAAGCCCTTGTCCAATATAACTGCTGTGTTATGAGAAGAGGAAGAAACAGCAGAGGCCTGCACACAAAGAGAAAGGCCATGGAATGACCCAGTAAGATGAAAGCCATTTGCGAGCCAAGAGGAGCAAGCCTACAAAAACCAAATCTGCCAGCGTCATATTGGTCTTGAAATTGCAGCTTCCAGAAAGTTCTATTTAAGCCACTCAGTCTGTGGTGCTTTGTTATGGCAGCCCTTGCAAAACTAATACACATTTAATATTTTTATTCTGCATTTTGAAATCTGTACCTGTGCTAGCAATGCCAGTAGTAAGAATCAATGGGAGAATAGGTAGAAGTAGAAATGTTAAATTAACATGGCTTGCTTAGGAAAATGTGAGACTCAATGTCAAGGTCACTTGTCTATGTGGGACAGACAAGGATAGAGCCAGAGGAGAGGTATGCCTGTGAGAAATGTAGATTCCACATACTTTATAGTTTCTCTAAGAGATAGAATGGTATTGCAACTAAAGCTGCAACCATAAACACATGAACATAATTATCATTACTTGTACAGGCAGAAATTGGAGCTATATCTGGCCTATTAAAGTTAATTTATGACACAGTATAAATATGTACTCTGTAAGGACTGTTTAGTATGAGGGTGATCTCTATTTTATAGTGAAATCAAAATAGAAAATTAAGTATAATTATTGTTGCTATAATTATTTCCTAATTAAAGTTATGATTAACTAATATCATTGATTCAAAATATACAGAAAGCTATGAAAAATTATAAAGGTTATAAATAAAAGGACTACAATGGGCCTATAGAGAGCCCTGGAATATAATAAAATTGATTCAAACATTATACACTTGAAATCTGTGCATAATTCATAAGGGAGTTAAAAAGAAAAATACATTTAGTCTTTTTATTTCCAACATTGATGGCCTTTTTTATTTCTCAATATTTAATAACAATAAAAGACCTTTAGTATGACAAACATTTTATACAAATGAAAACACAGTATAATGAAATGGGATTTTATGCACTTTAAGCAAAGCAAGTTGAATATAGAAATAAAGAAGAGAATCAATGAGGTGAGGAAGGCAAAAAGAAAAAAAAGAGGAAATCCCATTGTAAGAACATGAGGTCATAATGTCATTACAGTGCTTTGATACTAACCCAGAAAAGAAGCAATGAAGTGTCACCATCAATAAGCCACTGATCTTACAAGATTCATTTTAATGATTCTCAGCAGTTCAAGACAGATACTGATTTCCATTTGGGGAGATACTGAAAACCTAAATGGTACATAAGCTAAGCTACATAATTTGCAGGGGATATCACAAAATAAAATTGCTGAGCCCCTTGTTCAAAAAATATTTAAAATTTCAGAAGGGAAAACAGATGAACATTAAATCAAGAAGAAGCCCTTCAACAAGAGGCCCTGTGCTACTGTGCAGATCAGCCTCCAAGAATCCAGCCTGATGATGAGTTTAGGTGTGTGACTTAGAAGAAATCAGGCACCCATAAGTCTAGTTTGGATCACTATGTATATTTGAGGGTAAGTTCTCCTGTAATATTTTTACAAAGTGATAAAGACAGCTGTTAAGTTTCAGGATGCAGTTTATCAAGAGATATACCAAGAATTCTTTTACTGTTTGTGAGGAGGACATTCTGAAGAAATATCCATAATCTCCCTTTTTCTGGCAATGGGGGAGTTGGCTAACAAACTCACCCCCAAATCCAGTCCTTAGGTACTGAAGTACCATGCCATCATCATACAGAGGGCCTTGATGAGGGCTGTCTCCTCTGTTACAGAATTTTCTTCCTCCCAACATTCATTGACATTTGTAGAATTCTCTGCCAGTCATTTAATGAAAGACCTAATTTTATCCTCTGTCTGGTGCTTCCTTACCCCCCTACCATCTGCAATTTTCCCCACTTTACTATTTTTTCTAAAAGGACCTCAATAAGGATTTATCAAAATTTGCAGCAGATGCCCTGGCTGGTAGCACAGTGGATAAGGTGCCGGCCTGCGAACCCAAAGGTTGCAGGTTTGATACCCCAGCCAGGGCACATAACAAGATTGCAAACCAGGTCTCCAGTCAGGTCTGTGGCTGGAGACAGGTGAAAAGCAACCATATTGATGTCTTTCTCCCTCTCTGCCTCTCTCCCTTCCCCTCTTTCTAAAAATAATGAAATAAAATCTTTAAAAAAAATTTTTTGCAGCAGATATGATGAAAAACTTCTTAAACATTTTAGCTTTAAAAGTTGTCTAGTATATGAGATATTACACTGAGTCATCATTTCAAAATAAAGATCAGATGAAAGAAATCTGAGTCAAAGTGAGTGTCTGGTCTTATACTGAAGAGATGTCCTTGAGGTTAAAGAGCCCCTGAGAAAGCCAATTTGACATAAGTACTTATGGAACCAATATAGAAATAAATTATGAGTTTTTTAAACCAATGCTGAATGAAACAAATAATGGAAGGAAAAACTCCTAATCATTATCTCTGCTTATATATGAGTGGTAGGAAAATGACTAATCTGTTTTCCCTTTGTTTTCTAATTTTTCTGTACTTGGAAATTATTTCTAATTGTTCCAGAAGAAACTCCCAGAAACTCAGCTCTTCTGGCCAAAGCAGTAAAGAATTACAAATCAACAGGTCTATTAGTGTGCAAGCACAGTTTATTAGTGATCCATTCTCTTGGAAGGGAACAAACCTAGCTAAGGTGGGAGAGCATAGACAAAGCAGAGTAAGGGCAGGGAAAGGAAGGGCAGCCAAAGGCCAGGGTGGCAAGCATGC
Organism: Noctilio leporinus; assembly: GCA_004026585.1. Lineage (NCBI taxonomy): Eukaryota > Metazoa > Chordata > Mammalia > Chiroptera > Noctilionidae > Noctilio > Noctilio leporinus. The sequence continues at coordinate 65,985 of PVIW01003059.1, read as the reverse complement.
ACACCAGGTCCTTTGTTCTGAGGACTTACATACTTTGGCAGGATGGTGGTGAAGAAGTTACATATTGATTTATGGATAAAGGTGGTGCCAGTTTTTCTGGGGAATGTGACTACCCAAACATAGGTACATGTGGTGATCTGTTAACCAAATCCTTATCTTGCTCCAGACCCCATTTGTTCATCTTGTTATAAAACAGATACGTGACAGGAGGCAGTTAATTAAAGTTGGAGCAGTTACCCAAAGTTATTTATGGGCTCTTTCTGTAAGCATTAGGAACTATCTTGTAAAACAGATAATGACCAGAGGTAGGCATTTAACCAAATTTGTTTTAAGGGCTTCTTCCTTTGGGCAGTAGACCCTTTCCCATCATTCAGGCTTTGGGTGAATACACAGTTTCAGAGGTCTTTCTTGCCAGACAGTGGAAACAACAGATGGAATTTCAAGAACTGCCCTCCTCCAGTGTTAGCATGGTATTTCCTGTGATGTGGGAACACCAGGCAATATTACTGGACCAGGCTCAGGACTGCTGAGTTAGTGGGTGAAACATATCTCCCTCCTCCTCCCTACTTTGATTATCCTAATATAATGATTTATCTTACAATATTAAATAAGCAGTGCATACACAAAATAATCATTTCAGCTTTATTAAGTAGAATTTGATTCATTTTATGACTTACTGAAGAAGTCAAATAATGGTTTCATTCTTTGGGGAAGTTCATTGTTTGTAGGTGTGTAATTGTATAAGAATAGTCAGGTAAATTAATCATAACTACATTATAATGATTGCCTAATGAAGGAAGGGTAAATTGCATTTTCCTTTTGTTGTGTGTAATTACACATCACTGTCATTCTTTGACAGTCATGAAATTTCAGTCATGAAATTCAGCATCCAAGTACAACGGATATAGTACCAAGTTGTCCAGTAGGTGTAGTGAATAACAAGAGTTATTATTGTTGTTATAGAACCATCCAGTAATGTTTTAGAATAGCTGTGGGGTTTGACCACCTACCACCAAGAGTCATGACTCCCAAGACAAGAGTTTGGTGAAAAAGGAAAAGGGTTGTATATTTAAAGGCTATATATTAGAAAAATGGCAGGTTTCTATTATGAAGTCCCACTTCCTTTAAAATACCCAAAAATAAATAACCCTACCTCCCTCCACCAGGCCAGACCAGTTTCAGAATATATCGCTCAAAAATACCATCCTTCAGAAACACAGAAGTCTGCAACTTAGCATTCTCGATCACAGTTCAGCTCCAAGCATTTCTCATGAGTCTTTGGAGTCTCTGTGCACCTCTGGGTCCTCACAGCATCATTTTCTCTCTGGGGCTACCTTGACTCCAGCCATCAGCTCACCAGTGTGTCTGTGTGTTTGGCCAGGCAAGTCTCCCACAGCACCCCAAGCCGTGCCACCATCTTCTATGTGTGAGGGTCAACTGGAACCCACTGAGCCACTGAATATTGGGTTCCCTGTGGCCAACTGGGCTAGCTAGGTAAAGTGCAAAAAGCCCACGGACCCTCAGACCTACAGACCTACAAACCTCATGTTTCTCAACATGCTGCTATTTAAAGGTTTAGCTCAGAAATTCCTGTGATTGAATATCCAGCTCTTCCTCTGTTGTGTTCATGTCTGACATTTTAGTCAGCTCGGTAGGGTCTTTGACTCTTTTTCAGCTACCATCTTTAGTCAGAGCAAAAGTTTCCCAACCACGCACAGATGAACATGCATCTGCTCATCCAGGATGGGGCTTCCAGCCTCCTTACCCACACCCCACACCATGTCACCAGTGAATCTGCCTGTGCATGTTCTCACAGTCACATTGTCTTTGCTCTCTGATTGCCCCTGCCAGCAGCCTCCTTCTGTAACCCCTCCTTTCAGGAAGGCATGGGTTGTTTTATTGTGCCTTTGTTATGCAATATGTCTTATAGACTATGCCTTCTCTCTCTGTACCCTTCCCCACTCCTCTGGCTTGTTGCTTTTGTGGGCTGTGGGGTTCCCCTGCTTCCTTGGGGTTCACCCTGTTTTCCAAGGACCTCTGCCCTGACCTACCACATTACATTATCCTGACTAGTTTTCTTTCATTCTAAAGAAAAGTGTCAAGAGGTCAACAAAAATGGTGACATAGCATGTTCTTGAATTCCCCTAGTCCCAGAAGGTGCTCCAAATATACAGACACACATCAAATAATTGCCCCTCAAAAAAAAAAAAAAAAATACAGTAACTGGCTGAGTGGCTTCTACATATTAGATGAGTGAGAAACTATCCCCATCAAAACAGGTAGAAAAGTAAGCAAAAGAAAGAAACGTTCCTCTATCCTCAAGATTCTTCTGACTGGTATAATAATCTACCTGAGAAAGATTAACAAGAGAAAATAAACATATGCTTGGGAAACTCACAAACTTGAGAGAGTCAGAGACCCTGCATACAGGAGAGAAGCTCATAGATAGAAAGTGAAAATGAGGTAGGTATGGCATTCTGAACTAAGGATGAGGTAAGGTGCCTTGAGGCTTCAAAGGGTCATTGCAGGATAATAAGAGCAGATGATTGAGAATGAGAAGTTTTCCCTGCCCTACAGATAGGTCATAAAAAATATTTTTAATGATAATTTTTATTAGGGACAATGCCCCTTATTTAAATTCTTCTAGGTAGTTAAGGGGGTGGGGAGCATACAAGTTTCTCTTAAGCCCACAGAGTCTTTGTTGTTCCTCTCAAAATAATCCACACATCACAGAGACATATCATGTGACCTATACTAAACCCGTATAAAAGACTGAGACACACTCATGAACACTCACCCCCAGCACAGAGCCTTATCAATGGGAGGTAACTCCCAACTCCAGGCTTCTCCCTGAAGAGCAATGGGTTTGGACCCCACATTTAGCACCACAACATTTAAGACTCCCACTAGAGGGATAAGTCCATACAACGTCTTGCTCTGAAAGCCAACGAGGCTTGCTACTGGGTGACCCACAAGACTGTGGCAAACAAAAGAGGCAGTTGTTAAAAGGCAGACAAGCACTCCCTGCAGATACTTCCCTGAAAGGATCTTTACCCATGTCTGTACCCAGTATTTGCCAATGCTGCCCAAGGGACTAAGACCTGGCTGGGATAGCCCATTGAGCTTCCATTCAAAGTTCCACAGTCCCACAGCAATCAAAGAAGTAGTTCTTAATGGGCAAGAGGATAGCCTCCTCCTTCCAAGGCTATACACCAGGGCCCAGTACAGAGAAAGTAGGCAAAAATGTTCATTTTTCAGTTTCTTAGTGGAAGATGCATAAGTACATACAAGCCATCTAAGGATCCAGCTTCCATTTGTCTTTCATCCAGCATTGAATGTGATTCTTACGTTTGGCACATTGTCCAGTCTTGGAACACTCTCATCTACTGGGAGACACTAAAACAAAGAAAGAGAGTTGGACAGTCATAAAACTTTCAGCTACAACCAGGAGCTCAGGCCAGGCTAATTGATGAGGTTCAGCTGCTACACAAGATGGACAGCCACATGTGAAAGAAAGAAGCTGTATGCCTATCTTACATCATACACAAAAATCAACTCAAAATGAATTAACGTCTTGAACTTAATCTGAAACTGTAAAACTAGAGAAAAAACATAAGAGGTAAGCTCTTTGACAACAGTTTTTTTAATTTGATACAAAAAGCAGAGGCAACAGAAGTAAAAATAAACAAGTGGGACCTCATCAAAGAAATCTGTCAACAAAATGAAAAGGCAACTAATGGAATGGCAAAAAATATCTGCAAACTATATAAGCAATAAGAAGTTAATATCCAAAATATACAAGGAACTCATATAACTCAAAAGCAATAAATAAATAAATAAAAGATGGGCAAAGGATTTGAATAGACATTTTTCTAAGGAAGATATCTCAACAGTTAACATGAAAAGGTGCTCAACATTACTAATCAGGGAAATGCAAATCAATACCACAGTGAGCTGTCATCTCACACTTGTTAGAATGGCCATCATCAAAAAGAGAAGAGATAGCCCTGGCTGGTGTGGCTCAGTTGGTTGGAGCATTATCCCATGGACTGAAGGGTCAACGGTTCTGTTCCCAGTTAGGGCACATGCCTGGGTTATGGGTTCAGTCCCAGGTCAGGGCATCTGTGGGGCAATGAACTAATGTTTCTCTCCCTCTCTCTCCTTCCTTTTCTCTCTCCCTCTAAAGTCAATGAGCATGTCCTCAGCTGAGGGAAAAAAAAAAAAAAAAAAGATATAACAAATGCTGCTGAGGATGTGGACAAAAGGGGACCCTTGTATACTATTGGTGGGAATGTAAACTGGTACAGCCATTATAGAAAACAGTATGGAGATTCCTCAAGAAATTAAAATCAGAACTACTATATGATCCAACAATCCCACTTCTGAGTATATACTCAAAAAAAAAAGTTACAAATGAAGTCATATCATTTTAAAAACTGCTCATTTATCTTAACAGGGCTGGAAAGAAAATATTTCAAAAGAAGGACTACAGCATTGCCTTCAGCACAAAATAGAAAAGCTACAGCTTGAGAAGAGTATAAATATTATATCTGAATTATTTTAAAAGGATATTTATAAAAATGCCTGTGGAAAAATATAATTTATGCATGGGGAAGATAATTCAAAACTAACCAGCATTTTCTATTCTTCAAAAGCCCAAAGGACCAAAAAGTTGTAGTCTATATAATATATAGCAGCAAATAACTGGAGAGCCATAAAAAATATTGAACAAATGACTTCAGTCCCAAGAGAGTCTACTATGTTGAGTGTTGAGTTAAGAACACAGAAATTTCCGTGGATTTATTTTCTCTCCATTGTTGATGCTGCCACTAGAAGTCACTAACACAAAAACATATTGAAGTAAACTGATTATTTCATGTTATGTCATTGACAAAATATAAATTAACTAAGATAAGAAACTTCTCATTCCTAAAAATATCTGATACTTTGAGAAACAGTGCCATTTTTATTTTTCATGTTTCTAATATTCTCTATGAATCCACATTAATATTATATTAGAGCTATACCTAAATACTTGACATGTATTACAATTATTTGTGTAGATATACCTCCCCTATGTTATGATTTTTTAAAGGTGGAAGGTCTTTTGTCATATTCATTTTAAAGTCTCTAGCATTTAGCACCATAGTGCCTGTCACACAGTAGGTGTGAATAAATAAAACAACAAAGCATAACTTGACTAAATAAATAAAACAATAAAGAAATGAACTATTCTATCTGAACAACCACAATCCACTTAGTAGGTAATGAATTTCAACTGTTGGGAAACCTATATTGAGCATATACTCTACACTAAGCACTGTTTCTGAGAAATAGAGGGCAAAAATCATAATCTTTCACATCAAGTAACTTATACTTTAGGGGAAACCAACAGACATCTACTGAAGAACTGCTACATGGCAAGAAAATATTGGGTATTGCATATATTATCTCATTAAATCCTTAAAACAAGTTTTAAAGCTCTTACTCTTGAGATGGCATATATTATTAAAATCAAAATATAATATGAGGCTTATCTGTGTAGCTCTTCTCTTTGTGCATTTTTAAAATTTGAAGAAAATTGTTTATCTTTGTTTCAGCTGAAAATCTGAAAGCTTTTCTTCATCTAGAAATACTAGTCTATCAATCACATACTGCACTGTCATTCCAACACATGTGACCAGTTTTATAGCTTCTTTCTGTATACAAATAAACATAATGATTTAATTCTTAATTACTAAAAATTAAAATGAATGTGTCTTAAACTTGTACAAAATATTGCTCTTCATAAAAACCTGTTTGATGTTTTTAATATGAATATTAATAACTGCCACTTATTTAGTTATTTTATAGCCAAGCACTTTGCCAAGAACTCTAAAACATAATTAATCCTTCCAAAAATGATAAGAGAAATTTTGTATTAACTTTATTCTTACATAAAGTAATTGATACTCAAATGGATTAACTAATTTTCCAAGGTATCACACCTAGAAAGAATGAAGACTTTTTATATGCCTAACTGAAAAGTCTGCTTGACTACTGTATTATACTACCTGCTATCCCTGAGTGGAAGACAATGCTAATATTTCTGTCCCTATTTTAAGAGGAAACAGCTAGATTGCAAGATCAAATGCCCACAGGTAGTGAGTAGAAACTTTGCTTGTTCTTATAACTCCAACTTTAGTCTAGTGGGATAGTCCACCAGTAAGCTGGAAAAACAATTGCTTTCTACATTTTACCCTTCAAAGTGATAAAAAGAGAGAAAAGCCAAGAGAATCGTGATTAAGGATCAGGTGACTTTTACAAACACCTTTTAAGGGCTACCTTTGGAACTCTCTGTATGCAAGTGTATTTAACAAATAGTTGACAATAATTGAAGTTAATACTATGTTAAGAGAAATTTCTATGGAATTGCATATTATAGTCACATAGATGCTTTTTGAGTCTCCAAAGAAATTACAATTATGCAAACCATTTGTAATCAATCCCTTATGTTCTCCATCTCATAAAGGAAGGGCTTTCCAGGGGCATGAAGCATTAAATATTGCAAGATCTAACTCTGCATTGGAAGCCACATGAAAGCTAATACTTAAATGTCCCTCTTATATTGGTGGCTCTAGTTTTTAAATTAATTATCACAATTACTTGTAATATTTTATATTATCAAAATCCAAAATAAATTCACAACTAATTTTTCTCCCTTATCTTTGGGAATAAAAGGTTTTGATGAATGAAAAATCCTTTATATGTAAAGCACTTTACTTCGTTCCTCATTGTATCAAATCCCCACCTCCTCCCTTCCATCCCCCCTCAATAAATACTCATTAATATAGTCTGTTATTGCATATTCCAAATATGTGCTTTTAATAATTATTTTCTTTCAACTTTGTAACTGAGCTATTTATAATAATTCCTTGATGTTCAATCCAGTCATATTTTTATCAATAAATATTTTAGAACACTGTATGCTCAGTATTTGGCTAAGCATTGAGGACCCAATGGTGAGAAGGGTAGGCAAGTTCCCTGTGCACATTAAGCCCAAATTCCAACCAATAACTTAAGAGGGCTTCTCAGCTTCTTGTTTTATAAATACATTACTAGATTATTCATTTTTGTGTCATCACAACAAATGTTATATTCCTGATAGTTAAAATACAGAGTAACCACAAAAATTTCTAATCCTTGCTCACCAATTAAATATAAAATATCCATACACAGTAGCATATGACAAATTTAATTGACAATATAATTTTTTAAATTTTTTAATTTGCTTTTATTGTTGTTGTATTATATCCATTCCCTTTTTACTCCCCTCTGTCACCTTCCCCACCCACCCATTACCCAACAAAGTCAACCCCGCTTGTTGTCCATGTCCATGGTTCCTCCATACTAGGTTCTTGACTAAACTGCTCCTCTTCTTTGCCTCTTCCTCCCCCCTCCCCCCACTCCCTTCCCCCTGCCTACTGAAGGTCTGTTCACTGTATTCATGTATCTGGTTCTGTTTTGCTTGTTATTTGTTTTGTTCATTATTGTCCTATAATGGGTGAGATCATATGGTATTTGTCTTTCACTGACTGGCTTATTTCACTAAGCATAGTACTTTCTAGTTCCATCCATGTTGTTGCAAAGGTTAGGAGTTCCTTCTTTCTGCTGTGTAGTATTCCATTGTGTAAATGTACCAAAGTTTTTTGATCCAGTCATCCACAGATGGGCACTGAGGCTATTTCCAGCATTTGGCTATTGTAAATAGTGCTGCTATGAACATAGGGGTACATAGGTTCTCATGATTTGGTGTTTCATGGTTCTTCAGGTATAGTCCTAGTATTGGAATTGCCGGATTAAAAGGCAGTTTCATTTTTAGTTTTTGAAGGAAACTCCATACTGTTTTCCATAGTGGCTGCACCAGCCTACATTCCCACCAACAGTGTACCAGGGTTCCCTTTGCCCCACATCCTTGCCAACACTTGTTGTTTGTTGATTTGATGATGATGGCCAATCTGACAGGTGTGAGGTGGTATCTTGTCATGGTTTTAATTTGCATCTCTTTCATGGCTAGTGATGTTGAGCATTCTTTCATATGTCTTTGGGCCCTTTGTACGTCTTCCTCAGTGAGTTGTCTGTTCAAGTTTTTAGCCCATTTTTTAATTGGGCTATCTGTCTCCCTGGTGTTGAGTTGCATTAGTTCTTTATATATTTTGAAGGTCAAACCCTTGTCTGAGGTATCATTGGCAAATATGTTTTCCCATACAGTTGGTTCCCTTTTAATTTTACTGTTGTTCTTTAGCTGAACAGAAACTTTTCAATTTGATGTAGTCCCATTTGTTGATTTATTCTTTTATTTCCTTTGCCCTTGGTAAAGTATCTATTAGTAAACATATTTCTGTGTGGGATATCTAAAATTTGACTGCCTATATTTTTCTCCAGGACCTTTATGGTGGCACTGATTATGTTTAAGTCCTTTATCCATCTTGAGTTTATTCTGGTGTATGGTGTAAGTTGGTGGTCTAGTTTTATTTTTTTGCATGTTGCTGTCCCAACACTACTTGTTGAAGAGATTGTTTTTACTCCATTTGATGTTTCTTCCCCTTTTGTCAAATATTAATTGACCATAGAGTCCTGGGTTTATTTATGGGCTCTCTATTCTGTTCCATTGATCTTTAGGTCTATTCTTACGACAGTACCAGACAGTTTTGATGATAGTAGCCTTGTAGTATAGTTTGATGTCCGGTGTTATGATTCCTCCTACCTTGTTCTTCTTTCTCCAGATGGCTGTGGCTATTTGTGGGCATTTTTGGCTCCATATAAATTTTTGAAGTATTTTTTCTATTTCTGTGAAGTCTGTCATTGGTATTTTAATTGGGATTGCATTGAATCTATAGATTGCTTTGGGTAGTATGGACATTTTAATGATGTTAATTCTTCCCAATATAATTTTTAAAGGGGTAAGATAGTCTGATTGATTAAAGTCATAAGTGTTAGTACATGACAGTTGGCACAGTTTTTAAGAACATTTTTTTAAGGTCATGGAGGATATTTTTAAAGATAGATTTGTTGCAAATCTACTTCATGGATGCATTCTGTAATGAAAATCTTTCATATAAGCATGCACAATATATCACAAACTCATAATATGATTATTGAATTGATATTGGCATGCTCCAAGGCAATAAGAAAATCATATAATGTTCTGAATTATTATTTTTTTAATTGGATACATATTGAAATTCAGTGAAATAAGAATGGTTTAGGTGTCTTGCATTATGCATAGGGAAAACCACTTTTGAGTCTGATTTGATGGACTGATGTAATACTTTGTGACAGCTTTGCTTTTCAACTTTGCTTCATGAGTAAAGAAAAATGTCCCTCCTCTAACTCACTCACTGAGATGACCTAAATTTCAACTCTTATTATAGCTAACAATATCTATAAACATTGATTTGAGATTTAGAATTAAATAATGCATATTCCTAGAGTTACTACATATGTCAGAATATTGTGCCTCCATTTTTATTGTATTTTAATATTCTTTATTCTAATGTAAATTGTTGGCATGATATGTAATTCCACACAGTTTTATTAAAATCAATTCAAAGTAGAATATTTCAATTTAAGGATTCTAAAATACATTCAAATTAAATTTTAGAAGTTTTACAATCACAGACCTCAGAAACAATAATCAAAGGCTTGATGTTTGTTATTGCTCAGGCAGATCCATACTTTAGTATCTGTGTTTCTAATTCAAATAGATCCATCTAAAATGTATTTTTAATTTTTAAAAAAGTAAAAATTAACCAGAATTATACAGTAATTTCTCAACTATTAAATAGTGCTAAGTAGAACCTAACTTTTTTAAGTAAATTTCACTTTGCTCTGTCACTTTCCTATAAACAAAATATATGAAATGAAAGAGTATTTCAAAGAAAAGTATGAAAACTAGAAAGGAGCTATATTTATTTCAACTAAAATATGGATTATTTTTAAAATTATTTCTACTTCATTACTATATTCTTTTGATTATGATTTTCAGTACCACTCATCTAACAAAAACTCAAATCATTTTTTCCCTTTTTATTGAATGTACTGGGGTTACACTGGTTAACAAAATTATACAGGCTTTAGGTGCACAGTTCTACAATACACTGACTGCACTCTGTATTATGTGCTCACCACCCCAAGTCAAGTCTTTGTCCATCACCATCTAACCCTTCTATACCCTCCTCTATTGTAGTCATCTCTCTCCCTCTGGCGATATGAAGCACTAATTCAAAAGAATATGTGCACCCCTGTGTTCATTGCAGCATTATTTACAATAGCCAAAATTTTGGAAGCAGCCCAAGTGTCCATTAGTAAATGAGTGGACAAAAAAAAAAAAAAAAAAAAAAAACAACAAGTGATATATTTACACAGTGGAATACTTCTAGGCTGTAAAAAGAAACCCAAATTATAAGGACTTCATCCATCTCCTTTTTTAGTGACTGCATCTGCACAGCTAAGTATTACTCAGAAGAATTATCACTATGAATTATTTATTTATAAGATTTTTATTTATTATGTTTCAGGGAGAGAGGCAGAGAGGAAGAGAAACATCAATGTATGGTTGCCTTTTACCTGCCTCCAGCTACGGACCTGGCTGGAGACCTGGATTGCAACCTGGTTATGTTGCCCTGGTTGGGAATCAAACCAGTGGCCTTTGGGTTCGCAGGCCAGTGCCTTATCCACTGTGCTACCAGCCAGGGTTTGCTATGAATTATTTAAACAGGACACTAGCAATCTTACAAAATTTTCAAGTGAGTTGACTTTCTTTGTAAAATGGCACTATTCCTGGAACCCACTAGTAGTATGTTAGTAATCTCTAATAAAATATGATTCACTTTATTCAATTCTGGTTTATAGGTAATAGTTCAGAATTATTCAATCTTATCAACCAAAGTATTGTGCTTATATTCAGTTATTTTGTTTTTAATATTATAGCCTCCACTCATTTCCAAAGTTAGCTTGGATCAGCACATGTTTCCCTGTCATTTCACTGAGGTTACTTCATACATTTGGAGTATTGCTAGATTCTTTTGCCATAGCCTAAGAGTTGGTTAATTTTATGCATTCACTGGACTAGGTCATAGGGTACCGAGACATTTGGCTGACTATGAGGATATTTCTGGATGAGATTAATGTTTGATTTGATAGATTGAGTAAAGCAGATTTCCCTCCCTCATGTGGGTGGACCTCATTTAATCACTTGAAGACATGAACTGAACAAAAAGGCTGAGTTAGAAGGAAATCCTCCTGCCAACTGTTGAGCTAAAATATTGGTCTCATCCAGCCTTGAGACTCATCCTAAAACATTGATTCTCTTAAATATTAAGGTTGCTGGCTTTCAGTCTGGAATTTACATCATTGTCTCTCTTATTCTCAAGCCATCGGACCCAGGCTGGAACTACATGTTCTCTCTCCTATGTTTCCAGCTTGCTGACTGCAGATCTTGGGATTTCTCAGCCTCCATACTCATGTAAGTCAATTCCTCATGATAAATATACATATATCTGCAAATATACATACAAATGTGTATATATGTAATATAAGTTATATAAGTACAAATACATATAATTACATATATAATATATGAATATAGGCAGATGATAGGTAGATAAGTGGATAGATAGATAGATAGATAGATGACAGATAGATAGACCGATAGACAGGCAGATAAAAGACAGATATCGCCTACTGGTTCTGTTTCCCCTATGGACTCTAATACAGTCTGAATTCTGTTACTGAATCTCCGAACTTCCTAAATGATTCCTGTATTTGTATATATTAATATTTACTCTTTGTGCTATAAAAGTCTATGGGCTTTGACAAATGCATAGTGTCGTGTGTCTCATGTGTTTACAATTACAGTATCATACTAGTTTACAATCTTTTTAAATTTTTTAAATTATATTTTATTGATTATGCTGTTATAGTTATCTCGATTTTCCCCCTTTGCCACCCACCACTCCCTCAGACAATCTCTATACCATGTTCATGTCCATCAGTCATGCTTATGTTCTTGGCTATTCCACTTTCTATATTTTACATTTGTAATTTTGTAATCCCCACACTTCTTCACCCTTTCTGCCACTGCTTCCTTCCTATCTAGCATCCATCAAAATAGTCTCTGGATCCATGATTTTGTCTCTGTTCTTGTCTGCTTAGTTTGTTTTTTAGATTCAATTATTGATAGATATGCATTTTTTTGCCATTTTGTTGTTCATAGTTTTTATTTTTTTCTTTAATAAGTTCCTTTAACATTCCATATAGTAGTGGTTTGGTGATGATGAACTCCTTTAGTTTTTTCTTGTCTGGAAAGCTCTTTAGCCGCCTTTTCATTCTTAATGATAGCTTTGCTGGGTAGGGCAATCTTGGCTGTAGGTCCCTGCTTTTCATGACTTTAAATACTTCTTCCAAATCCCTTTTAGACTGCAAAGTTTCTTTTGAGATATCAGCTAACAATCTTATGGGAATTCTTCTGTAACTAACTTCTTTTGTCTTGCTGCTTTTAAGATTCTCTCTTTATCTTTAACTTTTCGTGTTTTAATTGTGATGTGTCTTTTCATCATCTTATTTGGTATCCACTGTGCTTCCCGGACTTGCATGTCTACTTCCTTCACCAAGTTAGGAAGTTTTCTTTCATTATTTTTTCAAATAGATTCCTAATATCTTGCTCTTTCTCTTCTCCTTCTCTCACCCCTGTGATCCAAATGTTGGACCTTTTGAAGTTGTCCCAAAGACTGCTTACACTATCCTTGTTGTGTTTTTGTTTTGTTTTGTTTTGTTTTGTTTTTATTCATTTTCCTTCTTCTTGTTCTGTGTGGTTGTTTTTTGCTTCCTTGTATTCCAAATCATTGGATTGATTCTCAGTGTTACCCAATCTACTATTATTTCCCTGTAAATTGTTCTTTATTTTAATTAGTGTATCCTTCATTTCTGGCTGGAACTTTACATGCTTTTGAGGTCCTCACTAAGTTCCTTGAACAACCTTATAACCAGTATTTTAAATTCTGCATCTGATAGATTGCTTATCTCCATTTTATTTAGCTTTTCTTCTGGAGTTTTGAACTGTTATTTCATTTAGGCCATGTTTCTTTGTCTCCTCATTTTGGCAGCCTACCTGTGTTTGTTTCTGTGTATTAGGCAGGGCTGCTTTGACTCCCCTATCACCCAGGCTGGGTACTCCAGGTGCAATTTTCACATGGGCTGAGTACACCTTCCTCTTGTAGTTGAACCTTGGTTGCTGTGGGTAAATCAAAAGGAGGTATTTATCCAGGCCAGTCAGCTACAAGGATTGGCTGTGACCACTTACCACAAGCCATTCTCTGTGGAGAATCAGCTATGCAGGGGCAGGATGGTGGTGCTCCAATATGGTCTGTAGCTATACTGGGGCTTCCCTGGGTGGTTCAGTCCAAGGTCAGCCTCCACCTGTATTTTTCTTGGGGCTATCCTACCTTAGCTGTAAAGCAATCTGAGATGGCTGCTACTTGTGCTAGGCTTGGAATATCCCAGGTGAAGCCAAGCTGTGAGTCTAGGCTATTGCTTATTTGAGAAGATTTAGAAAGTTGTGCAGCATGATCCAACAAGAAGCTACTTATATAGAAAAGCAGCTTGGGTGGGCCCATAAGTTGGGTGGGAGCTGTGTCTCTGGGACTCTCCAAGGCAGGTCAGTGTTAGCCATGTTAATGGAGTCTCACACATGGCACTGTCTTGCCAGCTCAGTGGCTCTGTGTGGCGAGGGCTCAGAAGAGGAACTATGACCTCTGCTCCTCTTGATACTAGATACCCCAGTTTCTCCCAGCATGCCACTAGTACCTTTCAAGTTGCTACTCAAGTGTTGGAGCTCAAAGGGAGTAAGTCTGAGTAGATGAGTCCTTGTGTGGGTTCTTTAAGAGGAATTGCTTGAGGACCTAGCAGTTTATTCCATTAATTCAATCCCTGCTAGGTTTGTAGTCAGAAGTCTGGAGACTTATCTTCCTGGCATTAGAATCCTGGGCTAGGGAGTCTGGTATGGGGCTGGGACACCTGGCTCCTTGTATATTCCTCCTGAACTCCTGAGTGGTGTAGGACCAGCCCACTCTGCATCTTCTCCCTTCCTACTTACCTCAATGGATGTGGTTTCTCTAATTCCGCAGTTGTCCAATGCAATTTCTGATGGTTCTGAGTGATGCTTGTTTTTACTTTAGTTGTAATTTTGATGTGGTTGTGCAAAGAGGTGAGTCATGCTGCCTACATGACTGCCTTGACCAGAATTCTCAACTTGAATTCTGATGGTTCTGAATAATAGTGTTTTATAACTTAGTCGTAATTTTGATATGGTTCTGTGAGGAAGTGAGCTATGTTTGCCTATGTTGCCATTTTGACAGGAAGTCTAAAATCTTTAAAAAATGAAATCCCCTGTTCTGCTACACTACTCTTTCTCCATTTTAAATCCCTGGCAACAACTGTTTTATTTATGATCACTAGAATTTTGCTTCCTCCCGAATATCATATAAATAAAATGATATAGCTTGACAGCTCATTCCTTTTTGTTGCTCAATCATACTGTTGTTGTGTGCCACATAATGACACTTCGGTCAAAGACAAATCTACTTATGATGGTGGTTTTATAAGGAGAGTACTATGCTTAGAAAATAAGCTAGGCAGCAAAAGACAAATATCATATGATCTCACCTAATACAGGAAACTAATAAACAAAACAAACAGATAAGTGGAATAGAACCAGAGACAAAGAAACAAGGAGCAGAATGATGGTGACCACCTGGGTGGGGCTAGTGGAAGCGGGAGGAGGCAGGGAGAAGAGAAAGACTTTAGTCAAGGAGCTAGTGTAAATGACCAATGGACATGGACAATGAGATGGGGACATGGACATTGACTATGGGAAAGGAGAGGGGATATGGTAGGTGAGACAGGGAAGGGCAATGAAAGAAAAAATGAAACAGTTGTAATACAACAATAAATTCATTTTAAAAATTGATTGTAATGAAGTTAAAAAACTTCTTGTTCTTCATGATGCCATAGCTGTGGTATAGTCATAGCACAAAACATTGTTCATGTGCTTTTGTTGCTGTTGGTATAAATAAACCTGTGCTATAGGTTGTATCAAAGTACAGCACATACAGTTACAAACAGTACTTAATAAAGGTGTTACTGGTTTATGTATTTACTATGGCATACTTTTTACTATTATTTTAGCACAAAATCTTTCTACTTATTAAAAATAATTTGCTATAAAATAGTATGTTGCATTATGTGACAGCAACCTCACACATTCAGTTTACTGCATCTCTTAATTGCATCATTTTCTCTTGTGCTTGACTTAATGTTTTGTATAGCAACATACTGTATAAGTTTGTAGGCTATGATAGTAGGCTATATCACATGTCCTGGGTGTTCAGTAAAGTTTACCACGTAGGTGTCTATAAGTACACTCTATGGTGTTTGCCCAAGGACAACAACTGCCTAATGATACATTTCTCAAAATGTAGTAGCCCTGTCATTAA
The DNA here is from genome assembly GCA_004026585.1 of Noctilio leporinus. Taxonomy (NCBI): domain Eukaryota; kingdom Metazoa; phylum Chordata; class Mammalia; order Chiroptera; family Noctilionidae; genus Noctilio; species Noctilio leporinus. Next base: position 50,452 of record PVIW01003059.1, on the reverse strand, counting down.
GTGGCATGTGACTGTATGTTGTTTGGTTATATCATGGGTTTGTTTATTAAGCTGCCTGTTAAAAGACATCTTTGTTGCTCCCAATTTGGTCATTATGAATGAATGTGCTATAAACCTTTATATGTGGACATAAAACTTCAAATCAGTTGAATGAGTACCTAGTAGCACAATATTGAAGAGTATGGCAAATCTATGTTTAACATTTTAAAGGATTGCCAAACTGTCTTCTAAAATGGCTGAGCAAGTTTATATCATGAATAGCAATTAATGAGAGCTTTCATAAAGTTTTGGAAAAATAATATTACTATAGAATAGGCCACTGAAATATTTTTAAAAGAAAAAGAAGTATGAATATTATTATAGATATCAATTTTAAAAACATAACAGTGTCACAAATAGATAAATTCTTGAGATTAAAATAAGAATTTCATTCACAGTAACATCCAAAATTAATTCACCTTAACAAATTATGTCTATGCCTTAGTAATGACTTTTTCATATTGGAACAGAAGAGAAGGCAGGATTGGTTTGGAAAATAATGTCTTCTATAATTAGGGCATAATTTTCCCTTTGTATACATTTTCCTTTAATATTCAAGTCTGCTTCTGTCTAGTTGTCACCTAATATGAGATACTAAATCTCATTTCCTCTTTCAGTGGGCTTTGATATTTATAACAGATTATAGAGAAAGAAATACCCACCTTGCAATATATTTTCAAATCGGTTTTCTATTTCTGGACAAGATAAAACAATTGCCATTTAATTTGGGTGTCAATATCTTAAGCAAGTCTTCACTGTGAAGATTTAAACCTCACTCATTATTGATTTTAATGTGACAGCAATGACTAAACTGCATTAAATATATACTTTTCATATTTAACACAGTATGAACATATGGATTTATGGAAATCCATGTATATGCCAATAGTAGCCCAAATGTATAATCAATATACCCTCCATGTAAAAACCAATGCTCCTGTCATTATACATCAACACTGGTTTGAACTCCTGAAAGTAGGTCATCTCACTAAACTATTGCTCATTACAAAGCTAATTCTTTGTTATTTTCATAGTGTTGAAGTTGAACCCAAGTAATGTTAAGTGTTAATATAATTTGAAGGAGCCATTGCATGTAATTTTCTAAGAAAAATATACATTTTATGAAAAAAAATTGAAATAATAATACAAATTTTGCTCCCATTATTACCTTAGAATATGATTAAAAATAACTTTTTCTACTGACTTGTTGAATAGCTAAATATTATAATGCTTCCAATAAATATTGGAAAACATGCAAAACATTGGATTCTACAGAAAAATGTATGGCATAAGACATGGAAAAAGTGTCTTTCCATTTTGTTTAATGACCATCACTCAAAAGTAAGGAAAGGGAAAACAATGTACAAGTTTAATTATATCATATGAAATATAGTTGATTACATATGTATTAATATTATAACATATATTAAAAACTTATAATGCCCCATGTGTTATTATGTATAATGCCTTGCACATACCTTATTTTATATACTTAAATATACTCTTCATGGCAATTCTTTGCAATGGATGCTGTAGTGCACTGCACAGAGCCCCTGATATGTAGCAAGGAAAGTCTGCCTTATTGAGGGTAAGTCTTTACATGAGAAACAGAAATAGTAATGAAAACATGCTTATAAAGTTCAGATTTTTTTCAGGTTTAAAGAATGATGCTGAATGTGCTTTATTTACTACATTCATTTATAGACAAATATTTACTGAGCACCTGCCATGGGCTAGCACTATTCCATGTGCTGACAAGTGAAAATCATTATTTTCCAGCAGCTTCACATTCCAGCAAGTTTTCAGTCTGGTGTTTAAGGCCTTTGAGCAGTAAAAAAAATGACAGATGTCAGGTCCCCTTATAATTAATACACAAGTATTTCTTCCCTCTTCCTCCTGTCAAAAGCCCCAAATCATTGATACAGTCTTTCCTCAAGGCTGGAATAGGTATGTTTTTTTTTTTTGTTTTTGTTTTTTGTTTTAATGGATGTATATTTAGCTTAATTTACATGAATAAAAGCAAATTACTTGTAAAAATCTAAGTTATTACCAGTGACTGATGCTAGAACAGTCTGGAAAGGTCCCAAGAAAAAAGCTATGAAGAGCTAATATTTCACTAGAAAATAAGTTAATAAAACATAAAAACTTCAAAGATAAGAAAATATGCCTATTCAAATTTATATTTTTAAGATTTCACCGATTGAGATGAAATTATCTCTAATTGTAAGTAGAAATTGTAAAGCCTTAATTTGTTTTTGTTATCAAACAGGGAAATATCAATGAGTAATTTGATTATTTTAATGGCAGAGTCACCAATGGTATATAAAATGTCTTTGTTGGGATTAGGAAAAATTGTCCTCAGTATATGAATCACAGAAGTTCACCCCTCTTATGAATTGGACCCAATACCAAGTCAGGATTCATAGATTTCACTCCTATATGCTCTTTCTTCAGGGGCCTTTGTTCAGGAAACCACCTGAAAAGAAACCGATGCAGCAGACCCAATAAATGTGACTGGCAGAGAAGAAAGTGAACAATTGGGCATCATCAGAAATGTACCAAATAAATGTAGCAATAGTGAAATAGATAAACACTGGAAAATATCCCATTGTTCTACAACGATGAAATAATTTTATACTTCTTTACATAAAAATGTGGTGGCAGGGGACTTGTGAATAAAGACATAAATACAAGTTGTCCCCTCTGCTTACAGCCCAAATATTCTTTCATAGAATACATGGAAGATGCCAGATTCCTTTATGATGAACACATATCAGCTCTTCTGATCCCCATCAAAAGCTTCTAAGTGTTCAGTTATTCTTTGACTCTCAGATTGCTGAAAGCACCTTGTGTTAGCATAACTTTTTTCATAACATTATAAAGAAAATGCATTCAGGTAATAATGTAATATACATGTAAGTAAGTCAAAAAATGTTGAAAGAAGGCTGAATGCAGTCAATGTTTTTCTGGCAGCTTAGAATCATGCACACTGCATCTCATAAATAATGATGCCCAGAAGGTAGGGCTGAGTGTGAGTGCTTAGCTTGCAAAAAGAGAAAAGGAAGGAAGGAAGGAAGGAAGGAAGGAAGGAAGGAAGGAAGGAAGGAAGGAAAAGAAAAGAAAGAAACCTAGCTTGTATAAGGAAGCCTGAATGTAGGTATGTATGTAGTACGTGTATATGTGTGACAGTAAACTGCTTCTGTTATCTCTGAGCAAAATGGTGGCCAGAAAGATTGAATGACATGCTTATAACATATTACTCCCCCCCCCCTTCTCCATTGTTTCTGTCTCTCTCTATCTCTTTCTCTATAACAATTTTGAACTATACCTGCCTTGATTTTATCTTTGAACTACAAATACAAATCAGAAACATATGTTTAGATGAAGTTTGAAGCCATATTGATCTGCTCTAGCCAAGATTCCATACTGTATATGACACAGCAGTTGCAATTGTGGTTGTTACTTAGTTGAGATTGTGGTGGTCTACAGTTACTTTCCAGGGTCTATTCAGTTTCTGCAGGAGACAGTCTGGTGAATGAAACAGATATGATGGGGATAATCATCATTAAATTCTCGAGATCCTCCAAATGATCCCACCAGGGGCTACCCACCCATGCTCTCTTTCCATACCCACCCCCAATCCCCCAACCCCTGAGGATGCATTATTGATTTTGATTTACTATCTGGGCTTGTGTAGGAGGAAAATTTTTGAGATTTCTGCTTGGCTTTTCTCATTATGATAGTTAATAACTCATAGGCTTAGGACCCAGTGTAGGGGTTGCACTATCTACTGCAAAGTATCTCTCTCAGTTATATAGGTGAGGACAGAGAGGATGACAATTATGCAAGAAATTACACATTTGGAGAATGAAAGGATTGCAGCCTGGAATATGAATAGATCTTCAGGATCCACTGTGAGCCAGAACTTTTGAACTTCATTCCTCTCCTGCACCTCTTTTGCCCTCGTGCCAACAGGAAGGTAATGCTGTTCTTTCAGCTCTCCAACTATCAAATATTAATTCAGAGTCTACTTACAGCAATCATTACAATGTTTACTTTTTCTGAGTGAATCTGAATAAAACACCAAACTTCCTTTGAGGAAAACTGACAAAAATACAGGATCTCTCCAGAAGGTATCCAGATCCAGCCATGTAATATGAAAAATTAGAGACATTTACTGAAAAAGATATAAGAAACATTGTACATAGGATAATGATGCCTCAGTTTTCCTCAAAATAGGCAACTTGGAACCTCACACAATTCTTCCAGTCGCCACTTTGACCCTAATGCTCATTACAATTATGAATACCTGGCATATGGCAATTAAATGCCAACATGTGGTCTCTATTGATTCAGACTCCTGTCTTCTCCACCCTCTCTGAGCAAGGAGAAGGTCTTGGGTGCCCCCCTTCCTTTATTTCTTTAGGCAAAGTGTCCTCTGTCAGGGCACTCTGAAAGAGGGAATCTGCAGTAACACACCCTACAAGGCACCACTCTTTTACCAAGTTTAACAAAATTATCTCACTCATAACGAAATAGCCAAGTCTCTACAGTTTCTTTGGTCTACAAGGCAAAGTAATTCCAGAAGGCTGTTCCAAAAGGCACAAGTCTCAACCACTTGCTGTGTCACAGGACATACATTGACACTAAGGATCTGAACAGAAATAATGGCCATTTTGGTCCCACTGTAGGAGAACCACTAGCAGTAGCTAGAGATGTGTTCCCCTAGCTTTCCTTGAGCCACTTTATTGGATTTCTAGTTTGATCCAACGGGTGAGCTTGGCCAAGGACTCAGGAGCTAAAGAGAAGGACCCATGATACACCTCAAAACCAAAAAAATTCTGGAAATAATCTAACACTCCCCAAGAAAGATTCATTGGTGTGGCTGGTATAGTGCCTAGTGGGACCCTCAGGCTTTTTGCTTTTCCAGAATGACATTTTGCATAATTGAACAACCTGCTCATTGTGCCAGTTTTGTCATGCAATCAGGTGTGATGGTGGTCAATTAGGGCAATAAGCCAAACTAAAATTTAAAATTAAGTCTTTGTTCACTTACGGCAATAGTGCATGCAAGAGGGAAAAATAAAAGATGAGCTGGCTCTCCTGCATTGACTTTTTTCCCCATAGACTGGCACTGGATGAGTGTCAGGTAAATTCAGCACAGATTGGGGGAACTATTTAACTGACAACAAGCTTTGAACAAAAGACTACGATCTTTTTATGGAGCCAGGGTAGGGAGAGAAGGAAAGGCTAGGCATGGAAAGGTACTCAGCCATAGTGAGAAAAGTGTCTGGGCCAAGGCCTGCTGATGAGTTGGTGGAGGCTCCTTGGCTCAAAGGCACACGTGCACATGAGCATGGCTGGCTCAGAGTGTCTGAGTCCTTGACTGCAACTCATTCCAGAAAACAGCAACACACTGGCTGTTCACCAAGTCTGAAATGGAGTGGGCAACTTTCCCCCATGAGCCCTGCCAGGCAACGCTTTGTAATTGCCTTGGATCAGGCTTTAAAAATCACATGTAAGATTTTTTTTCTCATCTACAAAATATAGATTTAATATCTACCATGCAAGGCAGTAATAAAAGTTGATGAGGAAACTCAGAGTTAATTCCTTTTCCAGAAGCCAGAACTAGTCTCTTCAGGGTATTTTGACTCTTGGGTTTATTTGGGTTTTTTAAAAGATTTTATTTATTACTTTTAGAGAGTGGGCAAAGGAGAGAGGCAGAGAGGATGAGAGACATCATTGTATGGTTGCCTTTCACCTGCCTCCAGCTAAGGACCTGCCTGGAGACCCGGCTTGCAACCTGGTTATGTTCCCTGGCTGGGAATTGAACCAGTGAAATTTGGGTTCGCAGGCTGGCGCCTTATCCACTTTTTTTTTTTAGGGTATTTTGGCTCCTAATGAGGAAGGTTAGATTTTGTCTACAGGCTCAGAAGAGTCCAAGGATTTTAGTGTATCAGAATCTTTTCAAGTATCCTCAGAGAAATCCCATACCCTATATCAGGGTCCTAGCTTTTCCCGCCCAGGTCACTGCTTGTGTCAGAAAGCTGCCTTGGGTAGGCACTTAACTATCTTTTCAGTTCATCCATTCTCCTAAGTCCTACACTTGATTCATGGCTTTCTTCACTTCATTGCTGAAAAAGATGAGAACTTCACAGTTGGCAACCAAAGAGACTTTCTGATTAACAATAGCACATTATGTAGCCTCAGCTGTTACTATCTTTATATAACACATCAGGAACACAGTAGCCATTAATACCATTGTCCTCATAACTACTATTTTTTTCATACCTCTTGGAAGCCTAATATATCATACACAAAGTACATTCTTTTCCAGCGGTATACCACCACAGGTCACCACTGGTGAAAGTAGGGTTGTCATCTGGTATTGGGACTTGTCTGCACTCTATTTACTATTGATTAGTCATTGATCCAACTCCTAAGCTTCTGCTAATTATTTGCTTGCCTAGGCGACTCCTGGGATCAACAGTCACAAAATGAGACAGTTGGAGAATCAGATGGAGTTTAGGATGCAAGTCATGTTATTGGGAATCAACACTAGTGAAAGGAAGCTGAAGGAAAAGATGGAATTTGAGGTGTGATGGACCTGCTTTGGCTTTCTGATACAGCTTTCTGCAGCTTAAATAGGCCATGAAGTTGCTGTTAGCTGAGGGTGATCTGTGAATGACACTCCCCATACCTGCCCAGCAAGGGGATTTGGACATTACATCAACATGTCTACCACAATCTTCCCTCCGTATTTATTTTAATACATTGGGAAAAGGTACATACAATGCCAGCCAGTCATTCACAAAAGGCAGCATAGTATGAGACATGGAGTCAGACAGACCTGGCTTCATATTTCACAGTGCCTTTTGAAAAACTATGTGATTTGAGCAAGCCACTCAACCTCCTTGAGATTCAGTTTCTTCATCTACAAAATATAGATTTAATAGCCACTATGATAAGCAGTAATAGTGTAATGAAAATTAAAGATGGAGCACAATATTAATTCTTTCCTACCTCCCTTCATTTGGTAACTTTTCTCAAACATTCTTTTTGTTTGTTGGCGCATTTATTTGTTTTTGGTATGAATTGTTTGTTTTTAATGCTATTATTCTACCTTAAGATCATCCCATGAAAGCACCTTTTCAACTCTGTGCTTCATAAAAATGTAGGCTATTTTTGTTTGGGTTTGTACAAAAACTACATACCTGGTAGAATATAAAGAACACAAAAGTGCTGGCTTCTCACCCCAATCGTGAATTATACTCTGTGTGATCAAGGCATGTTGTTTACTTTATTTAGAACCAGTGTCCCTATCTTTAAATATAAGGTAAAACTCTCTGATCTACCTGGATCTTACTGAAGGATTGAGAAATAAATAGCAATGAAGTAAAAGTGCTCAATAAATTTTGAAACACTGTACAAGTAGAAAATATCAGTTGTTATCATAATTCTGATGGCCCCTAACTGAGTTTCTCAATCTGCCAGCCCACTCAACATACGCAAACTAAATAAGTTAGCTAAAAGCAGAACTCAAAGTTTCCTGTTCAAAATTCATCAGTAGCACCCTTTTGCCTCTCAAAAAAGGTCATACTTCTGAGCCTGGCATTTAGAACCTTCCTAATTTTAAAGGTTTGTCATCATTATTCATGAACACAAATGATAAATGCTCCTGGAAAACTGCGTGATTTTTTTCAAGTGAAAAAATTTCAATCTAAAATGGGCATGGATTTTGTTCATTAGATTCCACACATAAGAGAGATCATATGGTATTTGTCTTTCTCTGGCTAAAGAACAAAATAGAATTAGGCATGGACACAGGGAACAGCTGTTAGAGGGGAGAGGGGTTGGTGGAGGACAAGATCAAAGAAGGTGAAGGAATTAAGCAATAGAAAATAGGAAACAATAATTTATATAAATTCTCTCTCTCTCTCTCTCTCTCTCTCTCTCTCTCTCTCTCTCTCTCTCTCTCTCTCTCTCTCTCTCTCTCTGTGCTAAGACACAGACAACGGAGTGGTGATAGCCAAAGGGAAAGGGGTTGGGATGGGGATTGGCCAAAGGAGAGAAAAAGGGGACTGAAAGAGACTTTGCTTGGGGTGATGGATGAACAGTGCAGTATGCAGATGATGTTTTATTGAGTTGTATACTTGAAGCCTGTATGGTTTTGCAAATCAATGTCATCCCAATAAATTCTATTTAAAAAGTAAAATATGCCCTGCAAACCCAAAGGTCGCTGGTTCAATTCCCAGCCAGGGCACATAACCAGGTTGCAAACCAGGTCTCCAGCCAGGTCCGTAGCTGGAGGCAACCATACACTGGTGTCTCTCTCCCTCTCTGCCTCTCTCCCTTCCCCTCTCTCTAAAAATAATAAATAAATAAAATCTTTTTTAAAAAAGTAAAATAAAATGAATTTGGATGATATAAAATTGAAAAATTTCCTTGTGCCTTCAGAAAGCAACATTTAAGGACTGAGAGACTGATTTCCTATGTCTGATTTATAGAAAACAGATAATATTGGAATATTCTTAAATGATAGGGTATTGTTCAGGAATTGCTTATATCATCCCTGGACAATTTTGCCTATGATTTCCAGAGGCATAAACAAGAAATGACCTGGGTCATTGTGGTCTCACAAAAGATACATTGAGTTTTGATTGTATGACTGGGCAGGTTTTATCTGCTCAGGGAATTTTCAAAGCTGTTCTCCATTTGATTTTAATTTTAACAGACTCTAACTGAATTTTCCACTTTACATTCTCTGCCTACAGATACAACCTGCCCCAATTTCTCAATAGACTCACTTATAGCTTGCTAGAGTTTGTGTCCTCAAACGTAATTGCTCTTTTATTCTCATATAAATGCATCATTTTTACAAGTTTAAGCATGCCTCAATTTACCTTTTTATTTTGGTTGACAAAAGTGCTCTAATTAAATAAGTTATATATGCTTTTTTAATAAGGGAACCAGCACAATACAAAAATATCCCAAACACAGACAATGGCCCATGTTAACAACCTTATGAGCATACTGTCACACTAATCTTCTTCCTCAAAGATATGTAAGTACATATACAGACAAAGAAGGATTTACAGTAGTTTCTCTAATTTTTCCCTTTTTCATTTCAAGATATAGTATTTATATAAAATTAATTAAAATTTGTACTTTGTTTTGCATGTTTACTTTCCCAAATATCAATGTGAGTTCTGATATGTAAAAAGCTTGAATGTCATTTATTCAGTCTCTACAATTACAGTAAAATTTATATGGAAGTAAAATGAAAATTAATGGAAAACTGCCAACAAAATCTGAAGAGACAGGCAAACCTAGAAAGATAAAGCAACTGTGATCTGCTTACCTGGAACAAAAATTGCTGGAGCCATTAAGCAATAGGCACACTTAGATGGTAATTTTCAGTGAAAAATTAACTTCGGGTGCCTCAGTCATTGTGGTGCCATAATAATTTCATGGGCTTTCTCTCTAGAATCTCACAAGTTTCTCAGGGTGAGATCTGAGAAAAGTCCCCTCAGAAACTTGGATCTATATTTTAAAAAGAGGAACATCAGAGAAAGAATAAATGAAGGTAAAATAAATATATTGTCTTTTTATTTGTAACTAACCTAAAACATAGCTGTTTAAAGCAATAAACATACTGGGTGATTACAACAGATGGATAAATGAAATAAATAACAACAATATCACAAAAACTGAAGGGAGGAATTTAGAAATACTGTTTTAAATTGTCTATAATACATGTGAAGCAGAATAATATTATTTTAAAAAGGATTTTGTTAGTTTAAAATATATATTGTAAACTCTGAAACAAAGACTAAAAATTTTTTAAAGAAGAATAAATGATATGCTAAGGAAGGAGATTAAATGGAATCATATAAAATGCTCGATTAAAATTAGAGAAAGCAGGGGGAAAAAAAGGAAGGCAGGAAGAAGCAAAGACCAAATTCAATGAATAGAAAAGTTACAATGATGGTACAAATTAATCCAACCATATAAATAATATTTAGCCATGACTGGTGTGGCTCATTGGATTGAGTACTAGCTTGTGAACCAAAGGGTCACCAGTTTGATTCCCAGTCAGGGCACATACCTAGGTTGCAGGCCAGATTCCCGGTTGGAGGCACTTGAAAGGCAACCACACACTCATATTTCTCTCCCTCTCTTTCTCCCTCTCTTCCCTCTCTCTAAAAATAAATAAATGAAATCTTTTTAAAATAATAATAAATAAATAATTACTTTATATGTTAATGGTCCAAACACATCATTACAAGACAAAGGAAAAGATATAGATATAGATATAGATATAGATCTTTGTTGTCTACAACACACTCACTTTAAATATAAAGATTCAGGTTAAAAATTTTTAAAAAAGGCCAAGTTTATACCATGCTAACACTAAAAGAAAGCTGCAGTAGCTATAATAATAATTTCAGACAAAGAATACTTCAGGCCAAGAAACACTATCATGGATAAAGAAGTCTTGAAGAAGACATCATCTCAAACATGCATGCAAACTGACAATACAGCATTGAAATACATGAAGCAAAAATGGATTGAACTTAAACAAGAAGCAGACAAGTCTAGTATTACAGTTGGACTTCAATACACAGTCCTCTCTCAGTAACTGATAGATTAAGCAGACAGAAAATCAATAAAGACATAAATGATATGAACAGCACTGCCACTCTTAACTTGCTTTAACTGACACTTAACAAATACTCCATCCAACAATAGCAGACTATAAATTAATCTCAAGTTGTCATAGAACATACAACCAAAAGGAACCACACACTGACCCTTGCTTTAACACACCTTAACCAAATTTAAAATTTATTAATCATATAAATTATATTCTTAGACCACAATGGAATGCAACTAGAAATCAGTAACAGGGAAATAGCTAAAAAATCCCCAAATATTTGAAAGTTAAATAGCAAACTTCGAAATAACCAAATGCTCTTAAATTGTCCTGGAATGGCCCATTTGCCCAACTCCATCTTCAGGGATGGGAACCTAAATACTTTCAGTTGGTTGAAAGCGACAGAGGCCTTGCCCTCCCTTTGAAGCAGCATTCTCTTAAATACTAGGGAGTTGTTAAGGGATTGCTCATATCAACCTTGAGCAATTTGCCTAAAATTTCCAGAGGTATAAACAAGAAATGACCCAGGTCAGATTGGTCTCACAGAAGATACATTGAGTTTTGCTTGTATGACTGGACAGGTTTGCTCTTCTCAGGGAATATTTCAAAGCTGGTCTCCATTTGATTTTGATTTTAACAGACTCTACCTGAACTTTCCTTGATTTCCTAATTATTTGCTACTATCACCAAGATCTACACCTGGAGGATTTCATCCAGGCCCATGCCCTAGGCTTTAATGCTCACCCCAGCAGCACCCTTGCTTGTAGGACATAGCATCCAAGGGCTGGAAATCAGGACAGACCCTTCCCATACTTATTCTTCTTGCTTGCCACTATCAGCAATGGCCAGGTAAGGGTCAAATGCTCCAGTATCATCTATTTTCAGGATTAGTTGATTTGACTTATAAGTTATTAAACACTCCTTGTGGGTTCCCGCTTCCATGGCAGCCATCTTGCTGGCATCATTCTTTTCTGTAGATGAAAAATTCAACATATTATAAACTCTGAATTTCTCACCTTTTTCTTTAGAATATCTCTTGTTATATTCATAATATGAAATTTTCATTTTTCTTTATATCTCTCAAAATCATAATATTCATAATATGAATGTGAGAAAGTATTCATATATCTCTTTATAGTATCCAAATAAATATGGAAAAAGATTTCATTGATTATGATTCATTTTTCCAGTTTTGTTTTAGGTCTCCAAGAGCAATGATTCTTGACAAAATTTTGGAAGCACAATTTTATACATCATATTTTCATTCTTAGAGGATAGATTCCTAGGAATGGGGTTGCTTGGTAGAAGAATATGATTCTTTTAAATAGATGATACCAGATTGTTTTCCAGGAAAACAATAAATTGAGAAATGTTTTTACCCATGATAAACAGTAGAACTGCTTCACAAGACTTTGCTAGAAGTTGGTTTTAGAGTATATTTTAATTCTGGCAGCTTAGTAGAATGTAGTATTTTATTTTTTGCTTTGCTATTGATTCTCTGACTAGTGAGCTGAGTATCTTTCCCACATTTTGCTATCCATATACATGGAATTACTTGTTTGTTAGTTACCCATTGCTATTCTTGGCTATTTTGTTTTCTATTTTATAGATAGATAGATAGATATAGATAGATAGATATAGATATATTAAACAGGTAGTTTATATATATATATATACATATACACACATATATAATATATAATATATATATATATAAATGCAGTCTGTTTCAGGATTGTCTGGATTCCCTTTTAGTCTGATCTGTTTTCTTTTTCTATGCCAATATCATATGCATTATTACTGCAGCTTTATAATATGATATTTATTCATCTTTATATTTCTTAATTTTTTATATTCAGTTATGTGTAAACTTTAAAATAATTTTTCTGATGTTTTCAAAAATCATATGAGAGTTCAAGTTTTAATTGCACTAAGTTTCTAACAACTCTATGAAAAATGTCATTTTCATGATTTTCTATGTGATTTTTTGCTTCAATGATTTTTTAATAATTTTCTTCATGTTGTTCACCCTTTTTGTTAAATTTATTCTTAAGTAGTTTATAGGTTTTTTTATATTATGAATGGAATTTTTTTTAATTCCTCTTTGAGCTATTCATTGCTAGAATACAGATTCTATTTTTGTCTATTTACCTGATATAAGTTTTCCTTATTTTCCCTTTAAGTTAAATATTATTTTTTCTAAAATATCAAACTTCCTGGTTAAAAATTACCTCAACAAAATCTTTTTTCAAAATTTATAACCATTTTTTTTTCTGTTATATATGTATGTATCTGCATTACATCTTTCAGTGCAACATTTATTAACATGGGACTAGCAGGTATCCCTTTCTGGTTTCTAATGCTAATTAAAATGGTATTTGTTAGTATTTCTCAGTTCGTATTTATAATTGCTTTTGGAGTTTATATTTAATTTTACCACATTTAAGTATTTTTCTTTTAGACCTACTTTCTCATGGTTCTAATTAGGCATGGCTCCTGCATTTCTTCTTAAAATATATTTTCAGCCTTTTAGTGATGAAAATGTATAAATCTTCCTCTAATGTTTTATGAAAATGAGTTATATTAAAAGATCAATCATTGATGGAAAAACTATAGCATTTCTAGAATAAATTGTATTGCTATCTGGCATAATCCTTTGAAATAATGATGGTTTTATTTGGCAATTTTTAAAGAAATTTTGCTTTTATAATAATAAGGTGTTACCATCTTTATAGGTTTTAATATTAAAGTTATAATGGCTTAGTATAATGAATTGGAAGGTTGTACGTTTCTTATGCACTAGAATAATTTAGACAGCATTAAATTCATTTTTTATTTATAGTTTTTTATAGCTTCCATTTTTAATGCTTTTTCTTAATTACCATTTTAATCTTTTTCCTTTTTTCATAATTGGTCTATGAGGTTTCCCACTTCTCTTGAATTTATTTTGTTAATTTATACTTAGCTAGGACACAATCCGTTTGCTATAGGTTTTTAATTTTTTTCATAGTTTCATATACTATTCTCTTATGGTTTGCTCCAAAATTTTTAATTGTATTGCTACTTGTATTCTGAGAATGTATTGAAACATTGGAATTGATAAATATCAATATAAAGCTTTCTGACCCACTTGCAAACTTAAATGGCAGACAGATTTGTTCAGCTATTACTATTCATGTTTTCTGAACAGAAATTTTTAGAGAACTCAAAAAAGTAACACTTGAGCTTTTTAAATACTTTTTAGGGAAAAATAATGGTATCTGGACTTCTTGTATTTGAAATTTTACAACCACAGAAAGCCATTAAGCCATTAATGATTTAATAATATTTTTAAACATTTATAAATCATGTATTTGCAACTATACAAGGTGAATAGTAAATGTATGCTTTCATTCTAAGGTTCAACATATTCCATTTCTAAATTTAGCAGGAGCATATTTTTCTATGGCTTGATAAGAGCAATGCGTCACTATATTTGAAAAAGGCCTGATAAAGACCCTTCTCATTTTCTACCTGACTTCTGAACCAATTGAAATATGACATAAAAGCCAGAAAATGGGGTTCAGAATATTACCATTACTATTTATAAAGCTAATACTGGAAATTCCAATACTAACAGGCAGACTTTCTAGTAACAAACCCCAAGGTTAGACATACTTGGCTACCAAGGCATGAAAGCATTGGAACAACGAAAGTCTCTCCCAACATTTTCCTGCACCCCACCCAGAACAAAGAGCCTGCCCAAAGAGTAACTCCTGGTCTCAATCCAGGAGCTATAGAGAGGATTAGTTAGTACCACAGCTTTTCTATCCACTCACTACTGATGGGTACTTGGGCCTTTCAGATCTCGGCTGTTAAAAATAACACTGTAATGAACACAGGGGTATGTATATTCTTTGGAATACTAGAATATATGTTTCTTTGGATGTATTCCCAGAAGTGGAATCATGGGTCATTAGGCAGTTTTGGGATTTTTTTAAGTACATTTTATTGATTATGCTGTTATAGTTGTCCCAATTTTTTCCCTTTGCTCTCCCCTGCCTGGTATCCCACTTCTCTTCAACAATCCCTCCCAGTTTAGTTCATTTCCATGGGTGGGGATGTAAGTTCTTTGGCTTCACCCTTTCCTATATTATTCTTAGTAACCCCTTGTGTATTTTGTTCCTGCCAATTATGTTTCTTAATCCCTGCACCATTTCCCTATTTCTCCTTGTTCCCCCTCCTAGCTGATAACCCTTCCAGTGATCCCCATATCTATGATTCTGGTCCTAGTCTGACCATTTGCCTAGTTTGTTTCTGTCTTTATTTTTTTAAGTTCTGTTGCTGACAGTTTGTTGTCATTTTAGTGTTCATAATTTATCTTCTTTTTCTTAAGTAAGTCCTTTTAACATTTGATATAATAATGACTTGGTGATGATGAGCTCCTTCAGCTTTCCTTTGTCTGGGAAGCATTGTATTTGCCCTTATATTCTAAATAATAGCTTTGCTGAATAGAGTGATCTTGGTTGTAGGTCTGTGCTTTTCATCACTTTAAATACTTCTTGACAGTTCCTTCTTGTTTGCAAAGTTTCTTTTTAGAAATCAGCTTATAGTCTTACAAAAACCCCTTTGTAGGTAATGCTTTCTTTTTTCTCACTGCTTTTAAGATTCTCTCTTTATCTTTAACCTTTGGCATTTTAATTATGATGTGTCTTGGTGTGGTCTGATTTGGGTCCAATTTGTTTGGGACTTTGTGCTTCCTGGACTTGTATGTCAATTTCCTTCACCAGCTTGGGAAGTTTTCCTTCATTATTTGTTCATACAAGTTTTCAATTTTTTGCTCTTCTTCTTCTCCTTCTTGCGCCCTTATCCTTCAGATGTTGGTATGTTTAAAGTTGTCCCGGAGATTTCTAAGCCTCTCCTTATTTTGTTGAATTCTTGTTTCTTCATTCTGTACTGGTTGGCTGTTTATTTCTTCTTTATGTTCCAAATCATTGATTTGAACCCCAGCTTCCTTCCCTTCACCATTGGTTTCATTTGGATTTTCCTTTATTTTACTTAACATAGTCTGTACTTCTTCCCTTATGTGTTTGCCCTTCTCAAGCATGCCTGTCAAGTCTGTGAGCATCATTATGACCTATGTTTTGAACTCTGTGTCTGTTAGGTTGGCTCTCTTTTGGGCCATACTTCTCTGTCTCCTCAACTTGACAGCCTGCTGTGTTTGTCTCTGTGTATTAGGTAGAGCTGCTGCCTCTGTTATACTGTAAGGAGCAGAGCCTTAGGTATTCATCAGTGCTGCGCAACCCATTTCACCATGTTGTGATGCAGTTAGTGGGGGAGGGAACTGAGAGGGAACAGTGCTGCTTGTTCAGCACTTACCCCTTTTCCACGCACTTCTCCTGCTTCCTGTACAGGACTGACATTTCTCTAGCTGTTGCCCTGTTTGTGGTTCCCAGGGTGGGCGGGCTTGTGGACATTCAAGGACTATATGAGCCTCTAAACAAACAGATTCTGCTGACAGACCAGCAGCTTCTTCTGCTGTTTCAGCCCCCATGTGTTTCACAGCCAGAAGCAGTGAGGTTTTATCTTCTCTTGTGCTGGAGCTGTGAGGTCTTGTCTGGGTTTCAGATTGCTTTCCAGGTGTCTCTCTGTACTTTTATAATACGTGACTGCACTTTCAGCCTCCTGGCCACAGCCATCGCCTTGGTTCTACCACCATTGCCACTGCTGCAATACCATGTCCTCTCCCCGCCGGCTCCACCCCTCCCACCTGTCTGGATGAGTATTATGTTTTTATATCTTTGTTTGTTGAACATCCATGAAGTTTGGTTTTCTGGTAGTTTTGATTGTTTTTTTGTTTGTTTGTTTGTTTTGTGTTTTTTGTTTTGTTTTATTTTGTTTTTTTGAGGTAGTTGGATTCCTTCTTAGCGATCCAAAGGGAAGCAAAGCATGTCTACCTATACCTCTCTTTTGGGTGTAAGTCCTTGTTTTTAACTTTTTTAGGTACCTCCCTACTGCTTTCTACAGTAGCTACATCAGTTTGCATTCCCACCAATGGTGCAAAAGGGTCCCCCTTTCTCTGCACCCTTGCCAGTACTTGTTGTTTGTTGATTTATTAATGATAGCCATCTGGCAGGTGTTCGGTGATATCTCATCATGCTTTTAATTTACATTTCTCTGATGATTGCTAACATAGTTGTGTTACATTTACACAATAGAATACTACTTGGCCATAATAGGGCAGGGGGGGAACCTTACCTTTTGCAACAGCATGGATGAACCTGGAGATTATTATGCTGAGTGAAATAGACCATTTCTAAGAAAGACAAATATCATATGATTTCATTTTTATGTGGAATCTAGTGAACAAAATAAACAAAATAGAAACAGACTCATAGATATGGAAAACAGATTAACACCTGTTAGAGGGGAGAAGTCTGGGGGGCTGGGTTAAAAGATTAAGCAAAAAAATAAATTAAAAACCCTTATAGAAACAGACAATAATATATGATTACCAAAGAGAAAAAGGGTAGGAGAGGTAAAAGAGGATGGAAGGGTAATAAATGGTGACAGAAGGAGATTTGAATTGGGATGGTGAAAACATAGTACAATATACAGATCATGTATTATAGAATTGTACACCAGAAATCTATATCATTTTATTATCCAATGTCATCCCAATAAATTCAATTAATTTTTAATTATAAAAAGTAAAAAGTAAAAAAGAAAAGATAAATGTGTGCCTAATTACTTCAAAATTCATCAGTAGTACAAGTCAGTACTTATCTTCTAAGGTGTGGGAGAGATTGGAAAAAGATGCTAGGAATGTTAGGCTGCTGGGGTTTCTGCCACAGTAAAGAAACATCCAGAACTGAAATATTCCCACCCTATTCCTGAGAGTTATTCCCTTTTGTTTACTTATTCATTCATGCATACATAAAACATGTATTGCACACTACTAATATGTAGTCCATTAAAAAGATAAAAATCTTTGAACATTACTCTAGAAGGCCCTGATATAGTTCACTCCCCAAGACAGTACTAGTGCCATTTTCAAAATGGCTAAAATCTAAAGGTAATGTTGGTTATTTTCTAGATGCCAGCTCCCTTTCCTGCTAGGTTCATTAATAGAATATTAAGAAAAAACCCAGTGGTCATAGTCTGCTTTGTTTAAATTTTAATTTTACTATTAAAGTAGAACCCTGGTGGTACAGTGGATATGGCACCAGCCCACAAACTCGAAGGTCACTGGTTCAATTCCCAGCCAGGGCACATAACCAGGTTGCAAGCCAGGTCTCCAGCCAGGTCCTTAGCTGGAGGCAGGTGACAGGAAAGCTTACATTGATGTCTCCCTCCCTCTCTGCCTCTCTCCCTTCCCTGTTCCCTAAAAATAATAAAATCTTTTAAAATATTTTTAAAATTTTAATAATAAATAAATAAAGTAGATACTGGTGCTTCAGCAGGCCCTGAAAAGAATTGTATGGAAATGGGGAGGTCAAACAGACCTGACTTACAACACCATTTTTGGTACAGATATCACAGGTGGTAGGTGCCTATACAACAAGTGGTATCTAGACTTTTCTATAATATTTTTCCTGGTGTTCCTGACAACACTAAAACATGGTAGTGCCATCTTCAGAAATATATAAATAATAACCTTTTATCTTCAATATAAATTACTTAGCGTGACTTTCTCTAGAGTTTTCTTTCATCCTACCCCTTCTATTACTCACTAGTACATTTCTAATAAACTATTTTCAGTTTCTTAAACCTACTGGCCTCTCCCTCACCAGTGGACCTATATACACACTGATTGCTTTGCTAGAACACTCTTCACCCATGCTCATTCTTCTCTCTTTGCTCCTAAATAATTTCCTATCTCAGTTGTCCAAGAGGCAGTCCATGAACAAGGGGGAATATTCAAAGCATTTAACAAGTGTGGCTCAGGCACCAGTGACCAATTACAGTGGACATAGACTAACACTGCTGGAACAGAATCATGGAAGGTTTACATTTTTCCCTTTATGGCAGGATCAGACAAGTGTGGGTGGGAAATCCCTGAAGAGAAGCCTGGGTCACCCAGGTGTTGGCGGGAAAACTTGGGAGAACAGGCAAAGGCTAATTACCAAACTGTGCAGTAGTATGTTGTGATTTTCATAGATGATTCAGCCATTCTTTGGTTAACTGGCTGAATATCTCCATTTTATAAACCTATGAGATACTTAGGTGTCCCTTTTGTGTTCTTCCATAATATTTATCACCGTTGTACCTCTGCCACAACGTCATAATTCCAATTTACTTCTCTGTCTCGCTCACTAAGTTAAAAGCTCTTTCCAGTCAAGGATCTTATCTTCTTTATCTTTGTGGATAGAGAAGAAAGAATGAGAAGGCAGGAGAGAAGAGAGGAAGCAGGGTAGAGAGGGAGGAATTAAATTCACCAGATGTACAAATCCTATTTTTATTCGCTAGTAGAAAGACATAGGATCAGTTAATCCAATTTCCTTCTTTTCTAAACAAAGACACAAATTCAAAGGAGTTAGTAATTTACCCAGTGCCATGTAACTAAGTACTAATGTGCCATAGTCCAAAGTCTTTACTTCCCTAAACCTTCTGCAAATCAAGATTGAATTCTACTGACAAAACGTTTCCAATTAACATGCACAAACTTTTTTTACTTTGGAATTGGTTTCTTCAAGATACCCCGTAGCTACTGCAAATAAACTTGGTGTCTTTCCAGAAGGCTAGAGTTTTTTAGTGATGCTGTTTGATACTCATATAAAATAAAAAGACCCATGTAAATGCTAATCTATTTATCAGGACTAGACTGCATTCTATGACTCCAAGTGTGAAGATGGAAATCATGTCCTTATTTCTTTGCAGCATGTTCTATAATCACAACACATGCCCCTCACCCCAGAAATAGTGCTCATCCTTAAAAAACTGCCTGGCCCCAGGTGAACACCTGTGTTCTTGAAACTAAAATTCCCATGAGATTAACTTTTAAAAGAAAACTTATAAACTCTTATGTAGCTCCCTGCTGCACAATCCCACATTCCTGGCAGAAAATATAAGTAAACCTTTCTTTAAAATGCTTACCAAATGTAAGTGAGCAATATATTAGGTGTTTAGGCCCCCAAACCACCTAAATAGTTTATTTGTATTAGTAAAGTATAAAGTGAGACACATGGTACACTGTCAGGGAGTTGTAGTAGATAATAAAATAGCATATGTTTTGAATCAATTGTTCTTACTGGCTCCAATAAAAAAGAAACAAGGCTTCTGCCTATTCAATCACATAGGCCACAGTTTTGTAGAGCCAGCATTTCCCAGAATGTGTCCAATGCTATACCAGTAAATACCAGTAAATGAAAAGAGAATTCTCAGAGCACAGAGGATTTTTAGGTCAGTGAAGCTATTCCAAACCTTACTATAATTGATGATATATGTCATTATTTATAATCTACAACACCAAGAGTGAACCCTAATGTAAAGGATGGACTTTAGATGTTACCCAAGTGTCATTGATGGCAACAAGTGCACCACTCCCATAAGAGATGTTGACAGTGGGGAGGCTCTGCATGTGTAGGGGTAGAGAATATGTGGGAATATATTATCTGTTCAATTTTACTCTGAACCTAAAACTGCTCTAAAATAGAAAGTCTATTTTTAAAGATAAGAGAGAAGGACATGGTCATATAAAGTGGGGAATTGCTGTGTCCTGCATCTGCCTCTTAAAGATAGTCCTAAGGATAGAGCTCCCTGACTCACTAAAAAGGATATGGGTCCTTTCTTTTTAAACCCAGTTATCATTGACCAGCCCCAGAACCAACAGTATAAATCAATTAACTCTAGAACACTGTGTCCTTCCCAGAGGGAAGGGGAAAATGGAGCTGCAGAAACAGCAAGATTCCAATCCTAGGGCTCCCATGGTTCCAGGAGTGGATTGTCTCATCACCCCAGTTCCCCCAGAAAATGAGTGACAAGAAAGTATTATTTAGAAACTCTCAACATGCTACAAGCCTTCTCTATATTCTTTTAGACTATCATACAACTTGAAGAAGTCTTTTTTTATTTAATTTTATTGTGGTATTATATTCATCCCATTTCCCCCCTCTGCTCTCCCCTTCCCTACCTTCCCCATCACCCACCACCACAGTCAATTCCACATGTTGTCCACGTGCATGGGTCATCCATGCTAGCTCCTTGACTAAACTGTCCCCCTTCTTTGCCTCCTTCTCCCCCAATCCCCCTTCCCTCTGCACACAGAAAGTCTGCTCCTTGTATTCATGTAAGAGAAGAAGTCTTATACTGGTTATAAAATCAAGAGAATTAAGGTAGCTAAAGTATTTCATTCTCTTCTAGATTCCTATCTCATTGGCCTTAGTTTGATTACTATAATTTTTTCATCAAAACATAGTTAACATAAATATTATATTAGTTTAAAGTATACAACATAGTTATTCAATATTTATATACCTAATGAAATGGTCATCATGATAAGTCTATAAACCATCTGTCATCATACAGATATAATGATATTATTGACAATATTCTCTGTACTGGTCAAGTCCTGGTCATGTGGCCCAGTTGGTTGAAGTGTCATTTCATGCAACAAAAAGTTTGCAGGTTTGATTCTAACATACCTAGGATACTTAACCTAGGTTGCAGTTTCAATCCCTGGTCAGGGTGTTGGGATGCCTATGGGAGGCAATCAATCAGTTGATGGTTTTCTTCACATCAATGCCCCCCTATTTTCCTCTCTCAACTCAATATACATATCTTCAGATGAGGATTGAAAAACAATGATTCAAGTACCTGAATAGATTTTTTCTTTTTTTCTTTTTATTATATTGTATTGATTATGCTATTACAGTTGTCCTAATTTTCCGCCTCCACCAGCATCCTTCACTCCCTCAGCAATCCCACCACAATTGTTCATGTCCATGGATCATGAATAAAAGTTCTTTGGCCTCTCAATTTCCTATACTGCACTTTACATACCAGTGTCTATTCTGTAACTACCTACTTACACATCTTAATCCCTTCACCTCTTCACCTATTGCCCCATACTTCCCTCCCATCTGGCAACTATCAAAATGCTATCTGTATCCATAATTCTGATTCTGTTCGTCTTGTTTGCTTAGTTTGTTTTTCAGTTAGTTTTATTTATAGATTTGTATTTTTTGCTATTTGATTGTTCATAGTTTTGATCTACTTTTTTTAAATAAGTCCCCTTTACATTTATTATAATAATGGTTTGGTGATGCTGAACCCCTTTAGTTTTTTCTTGTCTTAATGCAATACAACTGATGCTGATATAAGAAGAGAAAATGTGAACAAACAAGAGAAAGGCACCAGGGATGCAGGCACACAGGGGAAAGAGCATGTGAAGATGCGGCCATCTGCAAGCCAAGGAGAGATGCCTCAGAAGAAAACAAATCTGTTGACACCTTGTTCTTGGGTTTTAAGCCTTCATAACTGTGAAAGTTGATGCCTCTTAAGTTGCCCAGTCTGTGGTATTTTGTTATGGTAGCCCTCACAAATTAATATTTCTTCCAATATCTGATCCCTTTACTTTTTCAACCTTATTTTCCTCTTCAATCATACATTTCAACTATGGTACATTTCTTGAACATTCTTGCCTCTGTCCTTCTTTGAGGTTATTTCTTTGTCTAGAATGTCACTTATTTCTTCCTCTGTGTTATCTGAGTCAATACAGTGAAGCCCAACTTCTGTAATACTATCCTTGACCAGCCCCATTCACGGTGTTCATTTTTTTTGTTAAACTCCTCAAAAACTGCAACACATGAATTATATTATCCTTTTTATACACTTATTTATTACCAGTCATCTTTGCATGATTGTGTATCTTATCTCCCAAACCATTTCTTCAAACACCATTT
Organism: Noctilio leporinus; assembly: GCA_004026585.1. NCBI lineage: Eukaryota > Metazoa > Chordata > Mammalia > Chiroptera > Noctilionidae > Noctilio > Noctilio leporinus. The sequence continues at coordinate 27,874 of PVIW01003059.1, read as the reverse complement.
CTTTGGTTATCTCCACTATGGTTAAGTCTTTGAACACAAATGCTACTTTTTCTCAACTTGTAAAAAATTTAGCCAGGAAATATTTTTCCTAAGATATATATATATATATGTAAACATTAGTTTAATTCTAATGAAATTCAACAAAACCAGTAATCATTTTGATATTTAATGGTGGCAACGTAAAAGTAATATAAAAGCAGGTCTGCTCTCCTGATATAATGAAAAATTACTAGCAGTACTATATATGTAGATATACATAAAGACACTGAACATTACATCCAAGGCCAACTTGTTAGGACAAACTGCCAGTTTAAAATAGATACACTCTGGTCACTTCTGCTTATATATCTTCATTATTGAATTTTAATTCCTTCAGTAGGCTCAATCTACAATAGTATTTTTGCCATCTTATACGTCTTCTCTGTGATGATGGTTGGTGTTAAAATATTCATCTAAATTGCAGAACATGTCTGAAGGGTTAAAATAGGCCCTAAGCAGCTTGGCAGTATTTCTGTCAACATCATTCAACTTGCTGAGTAGTTCTAAGATTTGTACTCTTGATAATTATCACTTTGGGGGATGAAAGGAGAGAACAAAGAATAACTTCAAAGAAAATGAGTCTTATGCTTTAATGAAGCTACTCCTATTCAATTATGATGAATCAGGAGTAGTTTCAGTCAATATCTTGTAAAATGAAATACCAGCAGATTTAAGGATAGTTTCTAACCAAATTTTAAAGAAAAATGACATTTGAATGTGCCCAGAAGCTGTCAATATTTAATCACATGTATACTTTTCTTCTTTCTTAAAAGTAAAATCATAAGTTTATTTTTTAAAGATAAAAAACCACTTAAATTTTCTGATATGTTCAGACACAATAGCAATGTCAGAAATGAAATCATTTATTTTCTCAAAAGGTCTCTGTGGAAAGTGAAAAAAAAAAAATCTTATTAGGATTCAAAACAAGCAAGCATCTTTCTCAACACGGGGGTTCTATGATTTCCTTGGATATTTTAACAAGATGCCAGTTTTGTCAAATGTAATTCTCAAAAGCCTATTGTACTGTGATAACACTCCCCTCCAAAACAACTGGGAACTTTTTATTTGAGATCTGATCCTAGAACAAAATGCTCTTTGGGTGAGTATAAGGCTCACTCTATTTTGTCCCAAGGAATATCAGATAAACTCCCATTCATTCAATATCACCTCCTCCCTCAAATTCTAATTTACTGTACCTAAGCCACTAAAGTCATTTGTTATGAGAGCCTTCAAGCTGAAAAGGCCCCAAGTAATTGAGTTATCAATGTGCTATTGTTCTATGCTAATATTCAAGCCAAATACAAAGGCCAAGAAAAGATAAGCCCTGAAGAGTATATGTAGTAATCTGATGGGAGAATGGAAGTTCCAATTCTTCTTGTCACACTGGCCTGCCTTTTATTATAGAACATTTATATCTTTGGAGAGAAGCCATTATAATAAATATATACCTTCAATTTTCCAAGATGGTGGCACTCAAAATAGATGCTAGGGGACAAATAAAATATAAAAATGTAAAGGTGACTTGCCAAGCAGAACTCTTAATTGGATATTCTCCTGACTGTGCTAAATGTCAGCAATCACTATGAGGAAGAAAAGGTAGATGATAAGCAACTAAAAACTGACCTTTTAAAAGTTCACTTTAGGTTCTCAAAGTCCTTTAACTGAGAAATGATGCTTTGAAATTTCTGGGACACTTCACAGAACTCAAATGGAGGAGTAATCCCCTATCCAAGGCAAGGAAATTTTCCTTTCACACTTTACCTCCACCCTTTTTTCCTAAAATTACTCATGGTTGGTTATGCACTTGTCATTACTCTGTGTATACAATATGAAGTTAAGTTTGTAATAACTACTGCACAGGCAGTAACAGGACAGTATAATTGAAGAGACAAAGGATGCACCTTATGAAATGGTTATTCATTGAATGATACCTTATACATTATTCTTTGATTTTAGTATGTAAAAATACAATTCTACCCACTTTTCTGGCAGGCATACTCTATAATCCTCTCTCTCCTGCATATTATTTAAATTTAAATACCAATGAGAAGTTCCTCTATCTTCATGAGAATGTTCCATAACGGAAGTAAGTGATCAGTGTGCCCTCTGGAAAGATTTTTATAACTTCAAAATTATACTCAAAATGCAAGCTGCTTACTTAGTAAACTTAGATACTGTTTCATTTTATTGTTTCTAAACTGCTAAATTCAGCTAAACTATGTTGTAGCCAAAAGCTTGATGCTTCATGTGCATTTTTAATTTAGTTCTCACCACCGTCCTTGTAAGGATGTACCACCATTAACTCCACAAAACAAGACTTGAGAGGTCAAGTAACAGCTACCAAATACTGTGTTCATAACTGAAATCTAGGACTTAGTGACTCTAAAGTTACTGAGCTGTAGAGTAGATGAGAGTGAGGGATGCAGGAGTGTGGGGAGGTTGCTACTAAAAGCAGTTACACAAGATGCTGCCATCAATTAGTAAACAGAATTGCCACACAATACGGAAATCTAAGGTAATTTAGGGGCAAATAAAGTCATGACTCAGGATCATGAAGAAAGTTTATATTCTTTGCAGTAAGGTCTTTTTAATAAGAGAATTTGAACAATACAATTTAGATATACTTCTATGAGAAATAAAATAGTCTATTGTTTAAACAGCTACGTTTCGGTTATTTGCGAATGGAGCTAGTCCTAGGCAAAATGATAAAAGGACAAACTCATCTGTAAGTTAGTGCCCCTCTTTCTTCTCCATAGTCCATGGTCTACCCTATCACAATTAGATACTAAGAAAAAATGTTATTGGCCACTTAAAAATGAAGACCCACAGACTTATCAATTTATTTTCCCTAGAATATTTACATTTTCAATCTTAGGGTTAGTAATAAAATAGAAAAATATTTTCTTTAAAAAATTTTAGCCATCAGAGAATATTAAATTAGGGTACGAAAAATTGGAGAACAGTAAGAGACATTATCAAAATTCCTAAAATCACAGTATATTGGCATCTGGCATATTTGGGAATAAATTCAGTCTATATAAAAATTTTACTTATGAAAAATACCTTATTTCTTACAATTTGTTGTGAAGTATCTCTGCATTTACAATATGTACAAGGGCTTTCCTGAAAGTATTGAGCCATGTAATGTTTTAATTATATTGACATTGGCTCAATACATTCAGGACAGACCTCCTAGGTATTTCCTAGGTATCTCTGGAATAGATAACTAAGACATATAACACTAAACCATGAAAGAGTAATCAAAATCTCTTGCCCAATGAACTTCTTATTATTCTGTTAAAATATACACCTGCAATGATTGAACTTTGAGAAAAAGATATTTTTCCCTGACTGTCAAGTGCATCATGTGATTTAGTCTACATTATTAGGCTGTCTTGTAGTGTACTAATTAGTCATTTTATTTACTTTTTCTTTCTCTTCCCCAGAGGTGCCCAATCCAAGTAGCACTCAATGTAGGAAAGATTTCCTGAAGAACCCTCAGTTTTTCTATATATCTGGTCATGGACATGTTCACAGGCTGAAACTCTAACAAAATTGTATCATGGCATTATTTATTAATAAATCCTTTTAAAATATAAGTAACTGAAAAGAATATAAGGTACCTCAATGTAAGCATTAAAATAGGAAAGGTCAAAGAGAAGACCTTCTATTTCTTTCTTGGCTCCAGTGAACTGTAGCTCAGTAAATAACAGTTCAGTTCCTAAAACAGAAGATCCTTATGATTAAATAAGAAAAGTACCACTAACAATTACACCAACTTATTTAGATAAAATATCTTGATAAGCACATTTTCTGAATATTTTTTGAAAAATATATCTTAGTTATACATAAAGGAGATATTTTTTCATTGCTGCAGCTCATAAGTGAATGACAATTCTTATGTAATCATATTAGAGTTATAGAAAGCTAAAATATTTGGAGTTTAGAAGTAAGCAATGAAATCAGCTAAGGCCAGTTGTGGACTGTTAGGTCCAACAAGAGTGAAAGGAGAAATGACAAGGGAACAGATCATGAGGTTAAATGATTTATTTGGCCAGCAGCCCAAGAAGGCTGAGATCAGGAAAGCAGGAAGGCCATAGCTAACAAAAGAAAGGCAAGGTTTTTAAAGGGGATAAAGTGGGGCAGACTTTGAAGAGACTTGGTTGATGACTTTGGGGGAGTTGGTTCTGAGAAACAGAGAGACTTACTACAAGAGGAGAGTTACCAGATTCTCACAGGCAGGCTACAATATCCTTGAAGGACATAGGCCTGGCCAGCAGACCAAGACATCTTTGAAGGACACAGGTGGTTACTATCATTAGCAGTTACCGAGGAGACAGCAGATTTAATGAGGTTTGCTAAAATTATGCCAGATTCCCATAAACCGGTTCTTATGCCTAAAATGGACAAAAGGTGTTACTACTTGATATATTTATGGTGACATATATACATAATTTATTGATCATTTCAGCCCAGTATGTCCACTAGGTGATGATATAATTATTATTTTCATGTGTACAACAGTACTTTATAGAGTGCTAAAAACAGTTCTTAAAAAGATACCAATACTCTGGTTTCTCTTCAGATCACATAAATCTTTTGCCTTTTAAAAAGGCACCAATAAGATACCAAGAATGCCAGTACCTAGACAATATTTAAACATCTTTTAACAATATTTAATCATCATGTATTATGAAAGTAATATACTCCTGACACTAGCACAGAATGCAGGAGATGCATAGGTAAAAAGGCGTTCGTTCTTGACTTCGAGGAGCTCAAGATCTTGTAAAGGAGTTAGACTAAAATTGAGAATCATAATTGTGCTAGAACAAAAATATGCATAGTGCTCTGAATATGAGAAAGATACAGTTAATAAAAGTGGAGTAAAGAAAGGCTTCATAGTGGAGATGATGTCTGAACTGGTTATGGAAGGATAAGCTGATGTGTGTTAGAGAAGACAGATGTTCTTACAGAAAAGACAGTACATACAAATATATAGAGCTGTGAAAGAACATGTGTTGAGGAAAAATTAGTATCTAGCAAAATGATTAGCATGCAGGAAGATAAATATCTCTGGGAAAAAATGAATATTTGGCTGGAATTTAAACAGTATATATGAATAACAGGAAGCAAGTTTGGAGAAATAAACAAATGTAAGTGCTCATGGGCAATTTCCAAAGAGCACTATAAAGTACTGTACGAATTATTTACTGAAATGAACAAAAGTTTAGATATAAAAACATTGTTCCAGCTATCTATGTATTAAAAAATCAAACTTAATAGCTTAAAACACCAAAAGAATTTATCTTGCTCAAAAATATGCAATTTGGGCAGGGCTTGGAAAGAGATAGCTGGTCCCCACTCCTTCTGCTGAAGTTCTTTAAAGACTGTGGTAAGCATCTAAAGGATGGCCCACTCACATACCTCTCAGTGGCTATCAGCCAGGACTACCAATGGAAACATGTACACATGACTCTCCATTTTACCTGAACAATATGTTGGCTGGTTTCTAATGGAGAGTGCCCCATGAGAGGCAGGTAAAAGTTGTATAATTTTTAGATCTAGCCTTAGAAGTTATGCAGTGTCAAATCTGTTATATACTTTTGGTCAAAGTGGATACAACCCCTTCCAAGTTGAAAGGGAGAGATAATAGACACCTAATCTTGATGGTGTGGTATAGCAAGGATTATAGGAGCAGGTGAGACCAGAAATATTGCTGTGAACATCTTTGGAAAATGCTATCTAACATAAATGATTTTCCCCATCCACAAAATAAGTAATAAAATGGCATTCACAAAATAGGAGTCTAACATTTTTTTAATGGGTTCAACATTAAAAACCACAAAGCTCATTTTGTTGGGTTAGTTTAGGATTGATCAATTATCTTACTATATCAGAGCTGCCAATTTACTAATCTGATATTCAAAGCTTCATTTAAGCTGGAAATTAATCTTTTTTCTTTCATTGTTGTACCTCTAAACCCTGGTACAATGTTTAATTAATAATTGCTAAATAAATGAGTGCACAAGTATAGATTAACTTAATATTATAAATCATTACCTTCTATAACAACTGGCTTTTATAGTGAAATCACATAAATATATTTTAGAACTCTGATCCCAGTTTTGATATTATTATAATTTCTAGCATGTGCCCCACTCAAATATGGTAAAATTTGAAAATATTTGAGAGTTACAATCTGTGGTTGGAAGAGAGGTTGTAAATAGCAAATTGCCAATATGTTTCTTATTTCTTAATAAAAGGAATTGGCTATCTGGAATCAGAAAATGTATTTAAAAATAAGATAGATTACAAAACTTTGAACTACTCTTTTAAAGAATTTACCCACCATCTCCAGTGACTAAAATGCACCCTGGAGTTGATTCAGTCACTGTGAACACAATATTTAAATCTCTTTAAACACATCCCTTTCTCTCCCCTCAGCTCACTGAAAACATATGTCAATTGACAAGAGTCTGATTTCTAACATAAAAAAAGAATTGTTTTCTTGTTTGCAAGATACATCCACACTTTGACCTCCTCACATGTTCAAGCAGAGAATGTGTGAAATGGGCAATTTATACGTCTAGACTAAATTTATTAGTTATAAGACTATTCAGTGATTTACTCTGAAATCTACATAAAGTTTGGTGCTAATCAATAAATATTTCATCTAGTTTCATAAGCTATTACCAAGAAAATTTGTCTATTTCAATTCCTTTCAATAATATTTATAGCTATCGAGGATGAAACTACATTGTGAGCCAAGGTGGCGGAGCATGGGATAAGGTTTAGAATGTGTCCCATTTTGAGTGTAGGAAGGGAAGTGTGCCTGTTTCAGTGAATTTCCTAGATCCCCTTTAGCACCCTCACAGCCTAGTGTCTCTTGAGTGATACCAATGTCGGCCATGTGTGCATATGAGTTAGTCCAAAAGTAACAGTGATAAAATATGATTTTAATCTTAATTTTTTGAATTTATGGTAAACTTTTATAAATGCAGCACTTAGCACAATGTAGTAGGCGGAATGGGAGCAAGGAGAACCTGTGCTGGCTTTGTCATTTAGGAAGTTTTGCACTGGAAAGCAGTTTAACTTCTCTGGTCCTCAATTTTATTATTTTTGTAGGTTGAAGTCAATAAGGATATCCTTGCATTTTCCCCTAGCTTTTGATATTCTATGCCTCAACTGCACAAAATAGAAACTCAAAAAAGATATATGCAATGATTGAAAAAAATAAATAAGCAAATGTACTTAATCCGATATTGTTTCACATTCCCCCCAAAATACAAGTTGTTTAACTGAATATAACATTACATTTTTAAACAGATAAGGTACATCATAATGCAGATGTGTACATGTTGTATAAATGTAAATTCAGGGCTTCCAGGCAAACATTCCCAGAACAATTGTTTTGATAATTACAGAAGAGAGAGTTCTCTAGTAGTATAAATAGTACCTATACTATAAACATAAATACTTTCCCAAATGGGGACTGCTTCCTTTTTATGCTAGAGGAAAATTAAACCAAATTACATTCTAATGCAAAAAAGAAGATTGTAGTTCAGCCTTACTGAGGCTTGTAACTTACAGTGAGAACTATAATGCACTTTTATCTTTATTGTGATATAATTTACTTTGCATAAAATTCACCCACTGGACAGAGGGGAGCAAAAAGGGGATGGATGTAATACAACAACAATAAAATTTTAAAAAAGAAAAAAAAAATTCACCCACTGAAAGCATACAATTCTAGCCCTGACCAGGCAATTCAGTTGGTTAGTGTCATCCTGATATGCCAAAATTGCAGGTTCAATTCCTGTTCAAAGCACATGTAAGAAGCAACCAATGAATGCATTAATAAGTAGAACAATAAATCATTGTTCTCTTTCTCTTTCTCTCTCCCTCCCTTCTTCTCTCTAAAATCAGTCAAGTAATCAATAAGTGAAATTCTTTTTTGAAATAAATACAATTGTAAAAAGTGTATTGCATTGTGTAGGCATCACAACAATCCAGTTATAGAATATTCCCATTACCACTCTTCAAATTCTCTCAATCCTGTTTTCAGTTGATCCTTTCATTTGCCCATAGCCCCAGTTAGAGTAAACATGGGTCTGATTTCTGTATCTAAAGATTTGACTCCTCTATATATTTAATATAAATTAAATCAATATGTAGTCTTGAGCACTGCCTTCTTTTACCTAGCATATTTCTGAGATTCATCCATGCTGTAGCATTTATTCCTTTTTATTGTTAAATCATATTTCATTGTAGTAATATATCACCCCTTTATCCATTCACCAATAACCAGTTGGACACTCTATCTTATTTTAAGGGCCTTCAAAATTGTAAATTATGCAAATATTCTAACATTTTCCTGTATTTTCCTTTTCTGTATTCTACTTAACTAATAATTTTATTTGTCTTTGGGTGTGTTATGTATATATTTATGTATGAGGATAAGGGTTCTCTTTTCTTCCAGAAAGTAGACCATTTTAATAGCACTAATGGTGAAATCATTGTTTTAAACTGAGCTGAAATAGCACCTTTAACAACACACACATACACAAAATCTGTCCAGAAAACATCCAGCCAGTGTTAATATAATGAGAATGGTTCTCACACCATCAATATAAGAGAGAGTGGACTGGAATGCACATGCAAGAACAATGACAACTTCACTGTACTAGTCAATAGGGCAGTGGATGCACTTAACTAAGCATGTATACTTTGCAGCTGGCACATTCAAAATGAGCAAGTAGAGCAATAAATGGGCATCACATTTTGCATTAAGTGTGAGCATTCCTCCATGGAAATTATTTAGATGATTCAGAAGGCTGCAGCTATAGGCAACTAGTGATTGGCAGCATCCTCACAACAACATGGGCACTCATGCATCATGCCTTGTGCAGAGTTTTTTGGTGAAAAATCACACCGGTGACTCAGCCACATCATAGCCCGGATTTGGTTCACTATGACATTTGGCTTTTCTCAAAACTAAAATGACTGTTGAAAGGAAAAAAATTTTCAGACTGTCTACAAGAATCAGGAAAATACAACTGAGCAGCTGATGGTGATTGGGAGAACTGTGTGAGATCCCATGGTACCTACTTTGAAGGGCACTGAGATGTCATTGTCCTGTATATAATGTTTCTTGTGTCTTCTTTAATAAATGTCTCTTTTATATTGCATGGCTGGATACGTTCTGGACAGACCTCGTACACAAACATGCATGCCTGTACACACTAACAAACACACACATGCAATGTAGCCTACTACTAAAATTTCTATTCTTTTTACTAATTTACTTACACATTTCTAAGCTATTATGTTCTTGAATATTTTCTTTGGAAAGAATTTTAGGTCACTTCAATCCAATATCCAAAGAGCACCTTAGGGCTTCTAACTAAAAGTTCTTGTAATTCTTATATTAACTTGGGAAGAATTGATATGTGTTCCCATTAGGAACTTGGTAATTTTTTTTTAGTCTATATATTGATTAGTTTCTTTCAGAAATATTTTATGGATATCTTCATATAGGTCTTATACTGATCTTGTTAAGATTATTTCTAATTATTTTGTAGTTTTTGTTGTTATTTTGAATAGGATCTTTGCATTTTCATTTAGGGCTGTCTCTGTCAAATATAAAGAAAAGCTGATGTTTGTATATTTATAAAGTACACAGCCATTCTGCAAATTTCTCTTATGAAGATTAGCATACTTTAGATTTAGCAAAAATGAACATTCTTTTCCATTATCAGTTTAATGTTCTTATTTCATTTGCTAGAATGGATTTTTTTAAGTAGAATAACAATACTTGAAGTGGGCTTCTCATTGTTTACAAGAGAAAACTATCCTATTCAAGTACTTTTTCTTTTATTGGTTCAGTCAGAATTTATTAAGACTATCTGCTAGGGTAACTCACCCTGATACACCAAGAGTGGTGTGGGTTTGATCCCTGGTCAGGGCATATACAAAGATCGACCAATGAATGCATAAGTGAGTGGGGCAACAGCCTGGTATGACTTTCTCTTCCCTTTCTCCCTTCCTCTAACTCACAGGTGGCAAACACAAGGCCCATGAGCCAAATCTGGCCCTCCACCTTGCTTTATCTGGCCGGACACCTTCGGCCTGGCACCTTGTTTCTATCCAGCTTACTTAACTGTTAAGGAGTAGTTACATTTATAATCCTAACATTACATTTGGCCCTGTGAAGGCAACCACAGGCCTGGTGTAGCCCCAGGTGAAAATAAGTTTGGCATCCCTGCTCTAACTCTAAAGCCAATAAATTATAAAAAGAAGACTGCTAAATTTAATCAAACCACTTTAACATCTGTGATTATATTTCTTTGGCATTCTCCATTAATTTGTTTATTTTCATGAAATATGTATACTTATGAATTCTCTGATTTTGTACTCACTCTCATATTCCTGGAATTCTTTTGGTGAATTTCTCCTTGCTAAATTCCAATTGATAATATTTTCTTTGCATCTATGATTTAAAGTATCATTGAACTATATTTTCCTCTTTTTTACAGTACTAACCATGTTTTTATATTAATATTACATTGGTTTTATATAATGAATTTAGGAGCTTTGCCTCATATATTTCGATATATAATTAAAATAAATTAAAACTATCTCTTTGCAAACAATTTGATAAAACTCATCTTTAAAACTCATTGATCATGATTCTTTGTTCAGTGATATATCTTGAATCTCCTTTCCAAACTGTTTTACAATAATTGATTACCCAAGTTTTCTGCTTATTCACAAAGTCAATGCTGGTAATTTATTATTTTGTTAGAATAATATCTATACAATTTAGGTTTTCAAATCAGAGCATTCTCTTTTTACTCTTTAAATCTCTTTCATGTCCAGATTTTATCTCTATTTCCATCCAAATATGTTCTTATGCTTCTATTTTCTCTTATTCTTTTCATTTACTTTTAATTTTCTATTTTATTTCTTTCAGATTCTATTCTATATATTTTTTACTTAGCTTTGGAATATTTCATCTAATTTCTCAAGATAAATACCAGGTTCCTATATTTTTTCCTTCTTTAATAATGAAAGCATTCAACAATATAAATTTTTTTATGAGAATGGCTTTAGCCTTATCCTATGGGTTTTAATGTAAAGAGATTTTCTTTTAGTTTGTAATTTTACTTTGGAATTCTTTTTTCACTTAAAGGCTAATTAAGAGAATGTTTCCTAATTTCTAAGTAGCAAAGATGGTGGCATAGATAAACATGGATTGCCTCCTTCTCTCACAATCATATCACACTTCAAACAAATTATAGAACAACCATCACTCAGAACCATCAGAAATTGAGTTGAATGGAAGTCTGTTGACCACAGATTTAAGAAACCACATCCATCCAGACTGATAGGAGGTGCAGAGACACAGAACAGGCTGGTCCTTCATACCTATGGTCGATAAAAATTCTGAAGGGATATTTCAGAGATAAGGACACACCAGGCTCCAGCCCAGGGTTCCAGTGCCAGGAAAATAAGTCCCCATAACTTTTGGCTGCAAAACCTAGCAGGGATTGAGTCAGTGGAATAAACCTCTGGAGTCTCAAGTAGTTCCTCTTAAGAACCCACACATGAAATTGCTCAGGCTCACCCCTTCTGAGCTCCAGCACTGGAGTAGCAGCTTGAAAGGCACCAGGGTCATTGAAGGAGACTCTGAAGTGTCTGGCATCAAGACAAGAGCTGGGAAACAGAAAGGCAGGCAGAGGCAATTATCCCTTTTCTGAACCCTCCTGCCCACAGCACCACAGAGCCAGCATGCTGCTGATATATCTGAGACTCCATCAACCTGGCTAACTCTGTTTGTTCCACCCTAAGATACCCAGACTCTATTCCACTTAACTTATGGGCCCACCAAAGAAGCTTATCCGTATGAATGTCTAGTCTTGGCTTATCCTTCACAACTTTCTGAATCTCCTAAACAAGCTGGCCCCAGTGAGCCCATAATCCCTATCCCTCCTGCTAAGTGGGCACAGGTCTGGCATTAGCAGCAACCAGCCTAGATTCACAAATTGGCTTTGCCTGGAAATTTGTAAGCCCAGCATAAGCAGCAGCATCTCAGATTGCTTTATAGCTCACACAGGGTGCCCCAGGTAAAACACAGGTGGGGGCTGACATTGGCCTGCACCACCTGGGAAAGCCCAGAGCCAGAGCACCCAGTGGACAACTACAGACCATGAGCAACACTGCCACCTTGCCCCGCACAACTGATCCTCCTCACAGGATAGAGGTTTGTGGTCAGTGATCACAGCCAGTCCTTGCAGCTAATTGGCCTTTGTAAATACCCCCAACATTGACCTGTCAATACCAGTCAAGTTTCAAATACAAAAAGAGGTCATACTCAGCCCACAGGAAGAACACACCTCAAGTACTCATCTTGGGTGAGAGTGTGGGCTATGCCCCTGGACCCTATAGGACACCTACATTAGGCCACACTTCCAAGACAGGGAGTCAAAGCAGCTCTACCTAGTACATAGAAACAAATGCAGGGAGACTGTCAGTTGTGGAGACAAAGAAACATGGCCCAGATGAAAAAACAGATCAAAACTCCAGAAAAATAACTAGATAAAATGGAAATAAGCAATCTATAATGCAGAGTTCAAAACACTGGTTATAAGGATGTTCAAGGAATGTAATGAGGACCTCAACAGCATGAAAACATTCTAGTCAGGAACAAAAGATATACTGATTAAAATAAAGAATAAGTACAGAGAAACGACAGTAGAGTGGATGAATCAAATCAATGATTTGGAGCATACAGAGGTAAAATGCAACCAAAAAAAGAATAAAGAATCCAAAAAAGTGAAGATACTGTAAGCAGCCTCTAGGACAACCGAACATTTACATCATAGAGTTGACAGAAGGAGAAAAAAGACAAGAGTTTGGAAATCTACTTGAAAAAAGAATAATAATGAAAAAAATTCCTTGATTTGGTAAAGGATATAAACCTGCAAGTCCAGGAAGCACAAAAAGTCCCAAACAAAATGGGTGAAAGCAGTCCACTCCAAGACACATCACAATTAAAATGCCAAATGTTACAGATAGAAAATCTGAAAAGCAGTAAGAGAAAAAGAAGTTACTTACCTACAGGGACCTTCCCAACATACCTTTAGCTGATTTCTCAAAAAAGAGTTTTCAGACTACAATGGATTGGCAAGAAATATCCGAAGTCATGAAAAGCAGGGACCTACAGCCAAGATTATTCTACCCAGCAAAGCTATCATTTAGTATTGAAGGGCAGGTAAAGAGCTTCCCAGACAAGAAAAAAACCAAAGGAAATCATCATCACCAAACTATTATTTTATGAAATGTTAAAGGGATTTAATTTGGAAAAAGATGAAGATCAAAACTAGGAAAAATAAAATGACAAAAATACATATCTACCAACAATTGAATCTAAAATACAAACTAAGCAAACAAGAAGAATAGAGACAGAATAATGGACAGGGAGAGCATTTTGACAGATGCCAGATGAGATGAGGGTATGGTGAAATGGGTAAAGAGGTGAGGGGATTAAGATGTACAAATAATTACAGAATAGCCATGATAATATAAAATACAGTATAGAAACTGGAGCAGCCAAAGAACCTACACGTGCCACATGGACATGAACAATGCTGTGGTTATTGCCTGAGGGACTGCATGGAGTCGGGAAAGGGGAAAACTCAGGACAACTGTAATAACATAATAAAATATATTATTAAAAAAATTAAGTGGCTAATTTTTCATACCTTTTTGATTATTAGGTTAACAATTAGAAAATGTAATGTGGAAAATCTCTAATGTGTTTTCATGTAGTCTTTGTCATCAAGCAGAAGACAGCTATTTTAAATATTCCATATATAAAAAAGTAATTTTTGCCTATTTGTGAAAGCAAAGTTGTTTTTTGTCTCTCTTCAATTTTTCTCTCTGTCTCTCTGCCTATATCACTCTCTACTCCTCCCAATCTCTATTTTTTCTTCCCCACAATACACATTTGCCCTCACACAGACAGGCACACACACACACACACACATTCACTCGAAGATAATCATATTTTTCAAGTTCTTTTTATATTAACTTCTTTCTATTTCCCTAATCTGACCTAATTTATGAGTGTGAATCCAAATATCCTAATTTAATTGAATTTTAATCAAATTCTTCTTATGTTTCTAATAAGTGTTCTTTATATAATCACCTGATTGGCAAGTGCAAGTTTATTACCATTCTTCATAAAGTTTTACATTTTATTATTGTGTATTATTTATTATTGCACAATGTTTTCTTACCTCATTTAACCCAAAATTCTCAACTTGTCAAACATTAGCTTTGTTTCTCCTTTTTCTTTGGTTTCAGTTTGTCTAGTACACCTCTGCCCATTCTACTTCTCCCTTTAAAAACATTTTGGTGAAGGACAAATATCATATGATCTCACCCATTACGGGACAATAATGAGCAAAACTAGCAACAAGCAAAACAGAACCAAGTATATGAATACAAGGAATAGGCCTTCAGTGGTCAGGGGAAAAGGGGTTGGGGGGAGGGGGAGGGAGGAGGAAGAGGCAAAAAAGGGGAGCAGCTTAGACAAGAACCTAGTATAAAGGAACCATGGACATGGACAACAGGTGGGATTGACTTTGGGGGGAATGGGTGGGTGGGGAGGGGGACAGAGGGGAGCAAAAAGGGGATGGATGTAATACAACAACAATAAAATTAAAAAGAAAAAAAACATTTTGGTACACATAAATATACTTGTATGTTTTAATTGAGTAAGAATTTTTATTTTTGGAAATTTTTTATCATAGCTTGTTTTTATACTTAGTAAATTAAATCACTATTGATTATTCTTTGCCTAGGTTGCTTAGTACACTCATTTTCCTCCCTTTTTTTGCATCTTTATGCTTATGATGTCCTTCCTGTCAGTACCAGCCCCACCCCACCCTATCTCTACCTCTATCCCATAACTTATGTTAGAAGTCTAGTATTTATTAGTCCATACTTTTTATGCTTATATAATCATACAAACCAATCAAAATAATTGCACACAGCAACTTACAAATTTTTCATTGCTCATTTTTTTAAATGTGGTCACATTGTATATAATTCTCTGCATCTTGCTCTTTTACTCATCAGTACCTCATAGAAATAGCTCCAGGTCAAATCATAGAGCTTGTATTAATTTTCTTTAATGCTCCATAAACTTCCAAAGCAGATACAGGATAAATTATTCAACAAATTCTGTATTCATTACATATATTTTTGTGTGTTTTTTTAAAACTTCTATACAATTCTTACTTATTTGATCAAATTAGTTATCTTTTTTTCTTGTCAATTTAGAAAATCTACTAAAATTTTACAATCTACTAATAGACTTACCACTTTCTGAGGGGTCAGTTTCTCCAGTGCAGTCCTTTCCCAGGTGATGCCAGTCTCACAATTGGTGGGACACATACAGACTTTGGCCTTGTGAGTAAGAGATGTACCATCTTGAGATTTTTTTTGGTCATCTATCGAGTCCCCAGGAGAAAACCCCTCTATGCCTATCAGTTAATGTCTTTCTAGTCAAAGAGATAAAGGGAACTCTTCCAAATTCTTTTGTCTTGAGGGAATTATGTGGGAATCCAAGTCATCAGTAGGCTTTTACAAGACCACCAATGTGTATAGGACAGTGCTATCTTTCTTTTTAGAGCTCCACAGGTTTAATTTCATCAATCTCTTTTTAGGAAGCTTAAAGCTCTAATTTGTCCAAGTGATCTCTCTGGGACCTAGGCAGAGCCCAATAGAGGTCATGCATATATGCCCCTTGCCAAGGCCTTTTTTTTTTACACTTTCAAGACCCTGTTTTCTTTGGAAGGTGCTTTACTCGGGATGGGAATTTTTAAGGGAAAGGAAAGGGTAGCAGAAATGTTCATTTAGTATGATGTTGCCTCTGAACTCCTTTCCATTTTTCTTATTAACTACTTCTTATGACTCACCTGAAATGGTATCTGGTCCAAGAGTCTTGGAGGGTAGGGTGGAGAGAAGATACTTGGGATGTGACACCTTTCACCTATGAATTAGAAACTATGTTCCTAATAATAATTAATAATAAAGGCAATCACTTCTGTATGCTATGCACTGGGCTAAGTGCTTTTTATGGACAACTTTATGCTTAATATTCATGTCCTTAATAAGGAGCTAAGTCACTCAATCTCTCTAGTTCCCTCCACTAATAGAGTCTGTAGATTTGTTAGTTGTTTTTATTTTTCAATCCCTATAACCAGACTCTGAGTTCCATGAGGGTTAAAGACCTTGTCTCTTGTTTATCCGGTCATCTTAAGGATTTAGGTCCATACTGGCACACAGCAGGTATTTAGGGGGAAAAATGTTGCATTGAAGGATGAATAAATGAGTGAAGTAATTTTGAGATGTCAGTAAGTTGATTAAAAACTTGAAAAATGTTTTCAGTTAGAAAACATTATAACAATAAGATATTAGAAAACTTTTAAATGGAGTATTTCATGTTAAGTATTTCGCAATCATAGCTCAAAGATAACTAGCCACCATGAATAACAGAAACCTTTGATCTGAAAAGGGGTCTTTTTATTTTTATATTTTTAGAAGAGAAAGTCTTATAGTTAGCTGTAAAGTGGCTAACTCATCTTCAGATGTTTTTCCATGATATGATTCATGACTGATTTTGTGAACACTTAAAAAAAAATAAAAATTGTATAATGGACAAAGAAAATAAGGTCAATATGACATATGAAGAAGCAAAATAAATAGAAGGAAATATCAACATTCCCATAACAATCAATCACTAGTATGTCAGCAAGCATGAGGTCATCTTGAACTGGCAGGTTAACAGAAATAGATCATTTAAGTAAGGAAGGCAGTCTTACTAAATTCAACACACCTATTAACAATTGCTTGGGGGTTGGGGGGAGGGGGGAGGCAGAGGCAAGAAAGGGGAGCAGCTTAGACAAGAACCTAGTATAAAGGAATCATGGACATGGACAACATGTGGGATTGACTTTGGGGGGAATGGGTGGGTGGGGAGGGGGACAGAGGGGAGCAAAAAGAGGATGGATGTAATACAACAATAAAATAAAAAAAAAAAAAACAATTGCTTGAGTATTTCACAAAACTGAATGACAGTTGCATAAAATAAATATATAATAAAAACTACAGAATATGAAGTAAAATGGTAATCTTTCAGAGTAGTTTTGAACTGAATCTTCCATCATATTTAACAAACTGATTTTAAATAAGCTATCATGTTTTACTTTTCAAAGTAGGTTTGTCTTGGAAGATATTTCTTAGCATAAGGTCTTTAGAAATAGAGTATTTTGCTTAGTGAAATAAGCCAGTCAGTGAAGGACAAATATCATATGATCTCACCCATTACAGGACAATAATGAGCAAAACTAACAACAAGCAAAACAGAACCAAGTATATGAATACAAGGAATAGGCCTTCAGTGGTCAAGGAGAAAAGGGTTGGGGGGAGGGGGGAGGCAGAGGCAAGAAAGGGGAGCAGCTTAGACAAGAACCTAGTATAAAGGAACCATGGACATGGACAACAGGGGGGATTGACTTTGGGGGGAATGGGTGGGTGGGGAGGGGGACAGAGGGGAGCAAAAAGGGGATGGATTTAACACAACAACAATAAAATTAAAAAAAAAAAAAAGAAATAGACTTTTGAGGGGAGAGGGAAGTACCTCTACTCTGAGCACTACAAAGTATACATTAACAAAAAGTATTTTAGGTATGAATAATACACAAATTAATTATTTATGCCATATTTGTATAAACAATATTGGCCCTTATATGACTATGAGAAAAAGAGATGAACTACAATTCTTTCAACTGTTTAAATACTGGTTATAGTAATATTCACAGTAATAGAACTTATTCTTTTATCAGAATATAATAGGTATTCAAGGACATAGAAGTAGAAAATAACTGTTTAAATGAATAATTCTAACCCTGGCTGGTAGCACAATGGATAAGGTGCTGGCCTGTGAACCCAAAGGTCGCTGGTTTGATTCCCCAGCCAGGGCACATAACCAGGTTGCAAGCCAGGTCTCCAGCCAGGTCCGTAGCTGGAGGTAGGTGAAGGGCAACCATACATAAATGCCTCTCTCCCTCTCTGCCTCTCTCCTTTCCCCTCTCTCTAAAAATAATAAATAAAAATCTTTTTAAAAATTAATTAATAATTCTATCAAGAAATTAGTTTAAAAAAAGAAAATCAAGAAAAAGTTTTGATTTTAAGATATGGATGAGGCTTCTGCAGGTTTAAACAGAAAAAGCATGGAGAACAGGATGATTCTAAAATCTATACTATTTCAATAAAAAATACTACCTTCTTTGAAGAATTTTTACATCTGAAAATTTGGGGAATGGGGAAGTAGAAAAAATACATTGAAAGAAAAATTGGTCTTTCAAATCTTCAGTTCAATATATATGTATCAGTTCTCAGTCTGACTTTTCCTGTTGTTTTATATTCACATCCAAGTACACCACAAGCACTCTAAAGAGAGATCCCAGAAGGGTTTAGTAGAAAAAAAATGCATACCATCAACCCCACTGGCACCCCTCAAGACTGTCTCAGAGATAGCTACCGAGAGCAAATGGGTGGTCATCAGATGGGAGGGGGTTGAGGGCTAGATGTAAAGGGAGAAGGGGTTAAGTACAAATTGCCATTTATAAAAAATGGTCACAAGGATGTAAAATACAGCATTAGAAATATAGTCAATAATATTGTAATAATTATGTATGGTGTCGGATGGGTACTAAACTTATCAGGGTGATTATTGGGTAAGTTATACAAATGTCTAATCACTATGTTGTACACCTGAAAGTAATATAACATTGTGTGTCAACTGTAACTGAAAAATAATATTAAGAAATTAAGACTCCTTGAGAGAAAGAAGGAAAAATAAGTATCTATGAATTGAATTGTAGCAAGTGTGGATATTCTAGTAAAATTGTATATCCTCCATTTACAAAATGAGGATAAAGGCTGCTCTTCTCATCCAAGTAAGAAGGCCATGAGAGAGCCATGGATACAGATTGGAGTGCATGCAGGAATACACCATGGCATCCCATTGCCAGCAGGACATGTACTTATGATCCTCTTACTCATTTGTGAAGAAGAAAGAAGTGGAGAGAGGGTGCAAAGGGAAGAGAGGAGACAGCAGTGGGACAACCAACATTCAAATTGTCTGACATGATAAGGACGTGGGCATTTCCATGAGCCAGATAACAAGGTACATTGAGCAGCCACTTCAGAAGAGCTGATTCCAGCAGTGAGAGCAACGAATATATATTTAAAGAGAATGGCTTCCACATTATAAAACTCTTCAGTGAGAAAATCTCCTCAAAATCCCCAAAGATCTGTCACATGTTTTACATGAAAAAGTCACCATTTTGATGCCAGCCATCCCCATCTCATTGAAAGCTACGAGGATTTGATTACAAGGTCACTAATTAAGTTAAAAGATTTCTGCCCATTTCCCCATCTCTGATTTTTAAAAAAGCAGGAGAGGAATGAAAGAGCTAATTATGCCCATCTTCACAAAACAAAACCCTCGGGCTGAGATTTAGCCATCTTTATGCAGAAAACGGAATATGAACATAAAATATCATTTAAATTGTAATGAAATGAACTGGATTTTTTTTTTTTACCCCAAATGCATCAGAAACTTATAGGTTCTACTGAGATACAATTAAAACAGAAAACAGATTTCACACAGTCTGTTTGAAGGTAGGAGTTAGAGGGGTTTTTTACAATGTAAATAGCATCATTTAGTTGCAAGCATTTAATAAATTACACAAATTTCTAATGGTAGCCAGAATAATTCATTTTAGCATATAATCTGATGGAATTTCTTTGAAGTTTTGATAAAAATGCAGAGTAATTTCCCTTAATACAAACTCTTAAAGTTTTGTAATATTGTCTTCTCTCGATCTTGACTTCTTTTTTTTTTTCTTTTTTTTTTTTTAAGATTTTATTTATTATTTTCAAAGAGAAGGGTAGGGAGGGAGGAAGAAAGGGAGAGAAACATCAATGTATGGTTGCCTTTCACCTGCCTCCAGCTACAGACCTGGCTGGCGATCTGGCTTGCAACCTGGTTATGTGACCTGACTGGGGAATTGAACCAGTGACCTTTGGGTTCACAGGCTGACACCTTATCCACTGAGCCATCAGCCAGGGCAACTGAGCCACACCAGCCAGGGCTCATCCTTAATATATTCAACTGAAACTTCTGGGGCTAATTCATGTTTAAGCCTTAAGTATTTACTTATGTACTTTCATTTGTCTCAAATTTATCTTCAGGTTTGAAAGAGTTAATCCCAGTAAGTAAGTCAATGTTAAGATCCATTGTCTTCATTATGTTTTACTTTTAGGTGATCAATACTCCCAAATTTTATCTTTTGTAACTTAAAGTCTTATATTTTAAGCACTTGTCACACATGTAAAAGGCTCCAAGCTTCACATTACATTTAAATTAAATCTGTCAAAGGCAACACAATTTTTGGCAGGGAAAGAAAAAAGCCAAAGTGTTATTTTTAACCAGGGAACCCACACGAAGTATTAAATTGCTCATAATACTTAGCTAATAATTCATTTATAGCTTAGGTAAGTAAATTCAATGTTCTATTTTTTTAAATATATTTTTATTGGCTGAGCGGACAAATACAATATCCTATAACAAATATATAAAATTTTGGCCATCACAAACTTCATAAATAAATATTACATTCCTAGGATGTTGACCAAAAGTATTTGTTGTTAAAAAGTTGAATATCTTGGGCTTTTAGTACCTTAGCAAACATTAAAAGAGGAGCTCATATCATTATAATAAGAAATGGGAATATATATATATATATATATATATATATTTTTTTTTTTTTTTTTAACTTAAGTGACTCCATTTTTATTTGGCTATCTTTCCAACATGACTCTTAGTTTCAGAACCATTATAATCACAGAAATGTAAATATTTTCTTGTTTTCTTTCCTTTATGTTACTTAGAAGAGCAGTTTCACATGTTACTTAAGTACTTACGTCAAGAGAGGAAAATAAGGTCAAAATTACTTTCTTTTCTAGGCCACTTATCTAATTACGATGTAACATACTTTGTTACAAGTAAGTCAAAAATAAAGCCTATAATGTATGATCTCTGCTATCAAAAGCTATACTTTCTCTAAATTATCTTCAGCTCTGTTACAGTACTCTTGAGAATCAGAAATTCCACATGAAGCTATTTAAGCAGTTTAGAGTAATGTATGATAAGGGCTTTCTTGTTTTGTTTCCAATATTTTTCTTAAAGCAAATATTTCTTGATCCTATTTAGTACCATACAGAGAGAATGCCATCTAAGTAGTGTATTAGGGTTTTAGATGCTTTCCTGCATCAACACTAAAGCCCAAAATCACTAATTCAATACTTTAGTAAATATTGACTGTTTTCAATATGCCAAAAGTGTATGCGGGGACTGAAAAAAGAGCAAGCTAAGTCACTGCAATGAATATATTCAAAGTTGAATTACATAGTATTTTATAAAAGCACTGGATAATTTATTACATAAAGTAGCTTTCTTTAAAACTATAATAATGGTTATTTTATTAAACTTGGTATTCACTTAAAGAATGATGGTGTACAAAACAGAGACCTGAGTAATTTTATACATCCAGTGTTTAAGAAGGTTTGGTAAGGAATCGGTAATTATTAGAGATATTTAATAAATGTTAATTCTTTATTTCTAGTTTGAAAACATTAGGATCCAGTGAAAAGTATGAGCTAGCCCCAGTTAATAAAAACTTTCTATTAACCAAAAAACTTTAACTTAAATAATACTGGGGTAATGGAGATTCATCATACTATTAGATTTTAAAATTAATTTGCTGTTTAATTTTGAGGAAATACATATACATTAATCTTAGGACTAGATATATTAAAATACATATTCAGAAAAATTAAAATAAAATATATATTATTCAAATTTGTTTCTTGTTGAAATTGCTCATTTTACTAGAAAAAAATGTGGATTGAGTTTTTCTCTTTACATTTGGTAGAACATTGTTTCCAATCTCCACATTACATTGTCTTTTTCTTTCTTTTTTCTTTCTTTTTTTTTTTTTTTTTTTTATTCATTATTTTCAGAGAAAAGGGCAGGGAGGGAGGAAAAAAGGGAGAGAAGCATCAATGTATGGTTGCCTTTCACCTGCCTATAGCTAAGGACTTGGCTGGAGACCTGGCTGGTGACCTGGTTATGTGCCCTGACTGGGGAACTGAACCAGCAAACTTCGGGTTTGCAGGCCAGTGCCTATCCACTGAGACAGCCAGGGCCTTGTATTACATTTTGTAGACTAACATAAATATGTTTTTTTAATTCCTTCTTTCAGAATTCTATTTAATTCCAAATATTTAAACTACAAAGGTAACTACAAATGTTCTTATGACTAACATTTCTAATGAAAGCCTCAGTCTTTCAGCTGCATTACAAAATTATTTTCCATTTGTCACTCTTCTCTTACCTCAGCTTCATCACACAATTATCTCAAATACAAGAACAAAGAAAACATTTGTAAATCAGGGAAAGGCTACATAGTTAACATATGAACACAAAAATGGAAAGGAAGGAAGCAGTGGGTAATCCGGTGAAATACAGAAAGTGGAAAAGCAAGAAGATGAGAGAAGAAGAAAAAATAAAATATGCAGAGATAAAGTAAATGAAGGAGAGATGCTGAGAGAACTGTTGACTAAGTTTCCGCAGAATCTTTGTTAGTCTTTCTCCTTCATTAACTGTTTGAGTGAGAACCTTTATTAAGTTTGCATCAAATCTCAAAGCACTTCATATATACATTATAATACATTCAGCAGGTATTTAATAATAGTCTTAATTACTTTTTTAAAACTATCATTACTTTATAAATCCAAATATAACTATGAAATGAATTAAGTATATGCAATTATATTATGACATATACAATTGATTTCTAAAGAATGGTGTTACATTTACTACTTGCATAATTGCAGGCTTTGTTCTAGTTATATTATGACATATGAACATGGCTAAGCAAATTGCAGTGGTCATAGCTTTTCTCTGAGTTAATCTATATTTGATTAAGTATATTGAAATACAAGGTTTTCCTCTTTCAAGTTTAAACATGTTCTTAATCTGTTCTTAATTTTCTGCCGTTTAGTTTTACAAGATGCTGTATTGTAGAATATATTGCTACTGGTTTTTAAAAAGGCATAAAATAGCTTGTACAATAATTGAGTTGGGTCCTATATGAAATTCACTTTTTGTTCATTCCTCCTATAATAGAAGCTTATATGCACAGTTTAACCTAAAAGAAGTCAAACAAATACATTAGTGCCCAAATCACAAGAAGCAAAAATAAAAACCATAGATATCCAATTTTGTTTTTAAAAATGCGTATTTGTTTAAATTATTAAAATGAAAATAAATTAATATATTTTCTAAATCTAGGTATCTGTGAATTTTTCTAGCTTTATTTTCAAAATGAAATATCACACAATGTTTTTCCCATCTGTCAAAAGAAAAGAAAGGTCAACGCAGATATAATAAGTATGAATTTCCTTTATTTATTGGAATGTTAGTGATAGAAACAGACTTACCTAAGGACAAAAAGAAATATTTTGTTATGGAAAAACTCTGACCTCAGAGTCAAGTGAAAAGAGTCCTATACTTGCCTCAACCGCCAAAACTCTAGGTCAGTCTCACCTCTGAACTAATGGGATAAATCAAAGGCTTGTAAATTGTGTTCCAGAATGACTGTGGGGGTTCCATAAATCTTTCCTTTTAGTTTAATTTACTAGTTTACTATATATGTAACTGTGGTAAAATACACAAAAACATAAAATTTATCATGTTCATTATTTTTAAGTGTACGGTGTAGCAGTATTAGGTATATTCACATGTTGGGCAGTCAATCTCCAGAACTTTTTCATCTTGCAAAATTCAAACTCTGTACACATTAAACAACTCCCCACTTTCTCTCCCCCACGCCCTGGTAAGTACCAACTTAATTTATGTTTCTTTAAGTATGATTACTCTGGATATGTCATATACCTATATGTGGAATCATACAGCATTTGTACTTTTGACTGGCTCATTTCACTTAGCATCATGTCCTCAAATTTCATTCATGTTGTAGTATATGTTGAATTTTATTCCTTTTTCAATGTGAGTAGTATTTTATTGTATGTATATACTATATTTTGGTTATCCATTCATCTGCTGGTGGACATTTGGTTGCTTTTACCTTATGACTATCATAAATACTGTGAACATAGGTATACAAATCTGTCTTTAAATTTTAAATTATATTTAAGTAAACTAGCAATGAATAAGAGCAATGAATAACAGCAGAACAATATTCCAGGAAAAGAACTAAATAAAGTGGAGACAAGCAATCTATAAGAACATTAAAATGTGTTATAAGTCACAGTTTCACCTGCTTCATCTCCAACATATGAATGTGTTTTTGTAAAAAACCTTTTGATCAAGAAGGCAGAATAGGTAAATGCTGTGCTTGCCTCCTTCCACAACCACATCAAAATTACAACTACACTATTAAAACAACGATCTTCGAGAACCACCAGAGGTCTAGCTGAACAGAAGTCCTATAACTAAGGATATACAGAAGAAACCACATGAGACTAGTGGGAGGTCCAGAGATGCAAAAGATGCTGATCCCATACCTATATGTGGTGGTTAAAAATTAGGAGGGATATCTCAACTATGGAGGTCCTTTCTGAGGAATGAGGGGTCCAGCCTCATGTCTGCCTCCCCAGACCAGGGTCCCAATGCTAGGAAGAAAAGTCCCTATAATTCTGGCTGTGAAAAGCAGCAGAGATTATGTCTGAGTGAGATGGATGGCTTCTAGAGTCCCAGGTGTTCTTTTTAAAGGACCCATGCACAGACTTACTCAAACTCACTTACTCTCTGTTCCAGTGTGGAGCAGCAGGTCAAAAGGCAACAGGAACATATGAGGAAAAAGTGAAATATCAGGCTTCATGGCAAGGGCTGGAGGGCCGATTTCCTCCCAGATAGCTAACAGTGCCATTGATCCTTTACTGAGCCCTCCCTATGAAGGCACAAGTGGGTGCCACATAGTACTAGTCTCCTCCAACATCACTGACACCATTGGCCCCACCCTCGTGATTACCTGAGATACCACCACACCTAATGTGTAGGCACACCCAAGATTATAATCAGCCTGTGTTGCCTCATGCTGTGGACTTTCCCAAAATCTCTTAAATATTCACAAACCCCATACAACGTTTGACCTTGCGTCTGATACCTTTTGCTAAGTGGTCTCAGTCCTGGCACCAGCAACAGCCAGCCCTGGTTTGCGGCTTGGCCTCTCCAAGGCACCTCCTAGGCCATCACAAATGGTAGCCATCTGAAGACCACTTTGTAGCTCATGGCAGGTAGCTCCAGGCAGGGCACAGGCCAAGGAAGACCTTGTCCTATACCAGATCCCCTCCCAAGAAGCCCTAGAACAAACACAATCAGCCAGCTTCAGACCACAGCAGAACACCACCTAATCACCTCTGCAAATGACAAACCCAAAGCACAGTCTTGGAAGGCACCAGAGCCCTACTAAAGTGAATCCTGCTTTGTATGGTCAGCTCCAACTGTAGTCATGGAATAATCTCTACAATCAACCTGAGGGTCAAATTCTCTTGTCAACATACCAACAGCAATCAAGGCTCAACTACAACAGAAGGGCACACACAACCCTCACAAGGGACACACCCAGAACACCCAGCTCGAGTGATGAGACAACTGTGCAACTAAGGCTGACAGGATATCTGCTATTGTAAGACCAGTCTTACAAAGAACAGGAGATATAGAGCAGCTCTACCTAATACAGAGAAGCAAACACAGGAAGATAAGTCACTATGAGGAGATAAACATGACCCAAATAAAAGAGCAGAACAAGATTCCAGAAAACTGAATAAAATGGAGACAAGCAATCTATAAGGAGCAGAGTTCAAAACACTGGGTATGATGATGCTCAATGATGGTTTTGAGAACTCCAACAAAGAGATATGAAACACAAAATGAGATAAAAACCACTAAAAACAGTCAAAAATGAAGAGTACTGTAATGGAAATGAAGAATACATTATAGGGAATCAACACTAGAATAAATGTAGCAGAGGCTAAAATCAGTGATTTTAAAAAATAAAATAGAAAACAGCAAAAGAAAAACAAATCCAAGAAAATAAGAATAATTTAAGGGATCTCTGAGACAATATCAAGAATACTAACAATCGTATCAGAGGGATACCAGAAGCAGAAGAAAAAGAGCAAAGAATTATAAAACTATTAAAAGAAATAAAGACTGAAAACTTCCCTAACCTGGTCCAGGAAGCACAGAGTTCCAAATAAGATGAACCCAGAGAGGCCCATACCAAGACATCATAATGAAAATATCAAAGGTTAAAGACAAAAAGAAAATCTTAAAAGCAGCAAGAAAAAAGCAATTTAGTTACCTACAAGGGAGTTCCTATAAGGCTGTCAGCTGATTTCTCAACAGAAACTTTGCAGACCACAGGGGGTTGGAACAAAACATTCAAACTGGTGAAGAAAAGGGACCTACAACCAAGGTTACTTTACTCAACGAAGCTATCATTTCGAATAGAAAGATAAAGAGCTTCCCAGATAAGAAAAAGCTAAAGCAGTTCATCACTACCAACCCACTATTATTAGAAATGTTAAAAGATCTTCTTCTTTAAGAAGAAGAAAAAATGTATCAAAAATATTACTAATAAAATGGCAATAAATACATATCTATCACAATTACTATAAAAGCAAATGAATTAAATGTTCCTTACAAAAGACATAGGGTGGCTAAATGGCTAAGAAAATAAGACCCTTGCATATGCTGTGTACAGGTGACTCACTTCCAGTGGAAAAACATATAGGAACTGAAAGTAAAGGAATGGAAAAAGTATGTCATGAAAACAAAAACAGGGAGGGAATCTGTGGTAGCAATATTTATACCAAGCAAAATAGACTTGAAAACAAAAGCTATAACAAGAAGCAAATAAGGACCCAGCAATTCCACTTATGAATATTTATCTGAAGAAACCCAAAATATTAATTCAAAAGACATATGCATCTTTATGTTTATTACAGCATTATTCACAATGGCCAGATACAGAAGTAAAACGACTGTCCACTAGAAGGTGAATGGATAAACAGGTAGTACATATAGACAATGAAATATTACTCAGCCATAAAAAAGAATAAAATTTTTACCATCACCCACGAATAGCCACCACAATTTTGAGAAAGAAGAACAAGGTAGGAGGAATCACAATACCGGACTTCAAACAATACTACAAGGCTACTGTCATCAAAACAGCATGGTACTGGCATAAGAATAGACATACTGATCAATGGAACAGAATAGAGAGCCCAGAAATTAACCCAGGACTCTATGGTCAATTAATATTTGACAAAGGGGGAAGGAACATCCAATGGAGTAAAAACAGTCTCTTCAACAAATGGTGTTGGGAGAACTGGGCAGCAACATGCAAAAAGATAAAACTAGACCACCAACTTACGCTATACACCAGAATAAACTCAAGATGGATAAAGGATTTAAACATAAGCAGTGCCACCATAAAGGTCCTGGAGAAAAATATAGGCAGTAAACTTTTGGATATCCTATGCAAAAATATGTTTACTGATACTTCACCAAGAGCAAAGGAAATCAAAGAACAAATCAACAAATGGGACTATATCAAATTGAAAAGTTTCTGTTCAGCTCAAGAAAATATCAGCAAAATTC